>OX387186.1:29359891-29625271 GCA_947561395.2 Buxus sempervirens | reverse complement strand
AAGACTTGGAAGCATATAAGGTGAGTGGCACTGTTTTAAAACCTGGGTTTGTGTTATTCGTAGTTTTTAATTCGAATGCATATGGTTGTGGAATGAGTTATTCATTGGTTTTTCTGGGCGGAGATAGTCCGAAGGATTTTTCTGTATAACTAAATGGGGATAAATGAAAAGTGTGTTAGATTAATTTCAAAATAGGTTTGAATGTGTTCTTGGGGTATTAGGAGACTAGAGGAATGGTTACAGACCGAAAAAGTTCGGCCAGAGTTGAAGATTTGGATTTAACAGAGAACTGAAAAACACAGTGGGTATCCGCCCACTTGCCACCCACTTGGCGCTCACTTCGGTAGTGGGAGCAAGGATAAAATTTACTATCCCCCAAGCTCGCGCTCACTTAAAATCCAATGCGCCCATTTCGCACCCGCTTGGCGCCGAGCTCACGCTCACTTACTATAGAGTAGGCGCATACCCCAAGTTTAGGCAATTTACTATCCGCCCACCTCGCGCCTAGCGCAGGAGGTGAGCGCATAGTCCATTTTCTTTGCCGAATTACATAATTGAGTAAACCAATGTGCATTTTGATGATAGGAGGTTTCGAGCACTTAATAAATTACTTGTTTAGGACTTTTGAGACAAAATTACTTGTGAGAACATTAAAGATAGATTCTGGAATTTCTTAAGAGCTTCCAAGGTAAATGTAAGGCGAATTGTAGGTGATGTTTTGGATACCAAACACTGAAGATTTTATTTAGTTCTTTTGGTTAAATACTGTACTTGATTGAAATTTTATTAAACCCTGTTTTTCTCGATGGTAGGTTTTGAAATGTGTTGCAAAGATTATTCACTTGTGTGAGTTGATGTTTTGGTTGAAACACTTGTGAGGAATGACTGTTCTGGTTGGAACACTTGTGAGGAATGACTGTTCCGGTTGGAACACTTGTGTGAGATGATCTTCTGGTTGGAACAACTTGTGATGTGTGTACTGAATGCGGGTTTTATTTGGTGATTTATCGGTTGGGTTTAGCTTCCCATGGATCCTTGTTAAACTTAGTAATGTGATGGTATGTGTTTATTGGTGTAATTGCATGGCCTCGTGTGTTGCCACGACCAGTGTAGAGCAGCCACATACCCTGAGTAGGCCTGGTTGTCAATGCCGATACTCGGAGTAGGCCGGCATTGGATGAAGATACCCTGAGTAGGCCGTCATTTCAGAGTGTCCGATACCCTGAGTAGGCCAGAACTGTGTACATGGAGGTGTGGAGTGTCTACTTGGCATGTAAATTAATCAATGTAACCATATGCATGACATTGACCTTTTTTGTGTTGTTACCGGAAATGTGTTGTTTTAAATTGTGGGTTATTTATCGAAGCATGTCTTATAACTGTATTTACTAAATTGTGGGTTATTTATCGAAGCCGTCATTTTGTGTTGTTCTCGTGAAGGAAGGTGTTCGTGAAGGAAGGTGTTCGTGCTCGTGCTCTCTGCTCGCTCGCCGGCGTTCGCCGGCGACCTCGCTTCTCCGGCAAGTGTTGCCGGAGCTCCCTCCAGCGTACGGTTCGTGAGGTGCTGGTTGGGAGGCCCTGGTCGTGAGCTGGTGGTGAGGACCTGGTGGTGTTCAGTGGCTCGTTGGGTCTGGTTTTGGTTCGAGGATTTCTCAAGGTAGCATTGGTCGCCGGTGGTCGCTGTTCTCTGGCTCGCCTTGCTGGGATTATCGTGGCCTGAGATTATCGTTCGGTTGGATTATCGTTTCCTAGCTTTTGGTCTTTGGGTTTTTGATCGTTCTATTCGTGAGGTCCTGAGGAATCTGGCAATCTGGGGTGGAGAAGTCTTGAAGAAAACGTCTGAAGCGAAGAATCTGGTCTTTGGGATTTCGGTCTGCTGTTTGCGGGAACATGGCACTGGGGTTCTGAGCTCCTGAAGAATCTGTACGTAACCATCTAGAAAGGTTGGTGTATCCGGTTGAATCTGTACGTGCTGGTGTGGTCGTGCTGCAGTGGTCGTGGTGAAGGAGTGTGGGTTGCTGGTTCTCCGGCGGGTACTCGCCAAGCAAGTTCGTGGAGCTCTGTACGACGGTTTTCTGGTCGTCGTTTTCTTGCCGTGGGTTTCTGTCCGTGGTTTTGACCGTGGTTTTCTGGTCGTCGTTTTCTTGCCGTGGGGTTCTGGGTGATAGGTTCTTGCAGTGGGTTTCTTGCAGCGGGTTTCTGGGCGAAGGATTCAGTGGGTTTCTGGCAGTGGGTCTCTTGCAGTGGGTGTCTGGTTGAAGGTGTTGCTTGGGCGAAGGTTTCTGGGCGAAGGTTGCAGGGTGATGACTGCTCCCTGGTTCAGTGATTTGTGGTGAACCAAGGGGGAGTTCTGCTCTGATTCTCGCATCTTGATTTGAAGTTCGCTTGTTTGCCCAGGGAATTTTTACTTGCGTCGTGGAGTTTCTGGAGATTATACTCCGGGGATTATCTTTGCAAGTTCGTGGAGTTTCTGTTTACCATTTCTAGAGATTATCATTTCTAGTGATTATCATTTCTGGAGATTATCGTTTCTTCCGCCGCTCAGCTCTTGAGCCTCGCGGTCCTCTAGCCGATCTCTCAGGCTTCCTGGGGTTTCCAATCTCGGTCTTTTGTGAGCTTACTGTGGTGGTCCTTACGGGCGTTGGTTACTGCTTGGTTGGTGGAGATCTGTCTGTGGGGACTTTGCTGGAGGTAGTGTGGTGCTCAGATTCCGGTTGTTCTCAGATTCCGATGGTGCTCAGATTCCGGTGGGGGTTCGCCCATGCCGAACATTGAGATTTCAACTTCAAACTTGGATTTCCCGCCTCTGAGTCTGCAGGCTCAGACCATGTCTGAAGCTACGAATCAGGCTGGCAGCTCTTGTATTGACAGGATGCAGACTAAAGTTTCCATTCCTAGTAATGGGACACTTTCTACTCCTGCGTTTGCCACTTCCAAGGAGGGGTCGAAGGCTTGGTCCTCGCTGTTCAGTCAGAAATCGTCAGCTTCAACAAGACTTCACTTCTACCCACCTCAGTTTGAGGAGGATAGGATTGTCATCTCCCCTCCAATTGAAGTTGCTGAGGAGGGATCTAAGCTATGGGAGGGTAGCTTAGTTGGCTACTTCTTGGACAGAGGTTTGCCTTTTCCGATTCTGAAAAAACTGGTGGACAAGATGTGGGGCAGAACTGGTGAAGTCCAGATTTCCCTTGTTGGGAAACATTTCTACATATTCCGATTCTCAAATCTGGATACCCGTAACAGAGTCATGCAGCAGGCTCCTTGGCATTTTGCAGGTAAACTCATGATCCTTCAGGATTGGAAACCGAACATGCAAATGCTAAAATCTAAGCTTTCATCTGTTCCGGTGTGGGTTAAGTTGCACAATGTCCCGATTGAATACTGGACCCCGGCTGGGCTTAGTTTCTTGGCGAGTGGGGTTGGCAAGCCATTATATCTGGATGAGGCGACGGAGAACAAGTCACGCCTTAACTTTGCAAGAGTGTGTGTCGAGGTGGACGTGGAATGCTCATTCCCGACTACCTTGTTTCTTAAAGCACAAGGTCTGGAGAGTGAGGTCATAGAGATAGCGGTGGAGTATGACTGGAAGCCGGACAAGTGTGACCTTTGCAAGGCATTTGGGCATACTATAGCGAGATGTTCCTTTGCTCCAAAGAAGAAATGGGTGCCTACAGGGAGAAGATCTCAAGAAGATCAGGTAACAGTGGACGTTCAAGACTTGACTGCAGAAGGTGGCGATAACAGAAATGTGGAGGATCCAATTCGTTCGTCTGCCCAAGCCCAGGTCACTGAGGTGATCAATGGTGTTCAGATTTCTGAGGTGGGTCAAATTCGAGCGTCTGTGCAAGATCAAGCTCAAAGTGAATGGACGGTAATCTCTAAAGACAAGCGACAGGTGACTGATATAGCTGATATTCAGGCGTCGAAGGACAAGTTTGATCTTGGGGTGTTGGGTCGCATGAGGACTGAACCTAGAGGGGTTAGTGATCCGGCGAGTGGAGCTAATGAAAATTGTTCTGAGCATGGTAGTTCTTCGAGACCATCAGTGCCTTCGGGCTTGGTGGAGCCTGAACAGAATGGAAGTGTTAGCAGGTGTAATAATGAAGAGAACCAGGCACTGGCGTCGTCAGATTCGCCAACGGACACTGACTCCATGGTTTGTAGTCAGAACCAGTTCAAGGCACTTGAAAATAATTCTTTACTTGAGATGGTTGATTCATCTTCTGGGAGTGGGGGGAAAAAATCTAAAACTAAGAGAAGGAAGAAAGGGATACTGCTTGTGGATGAAATAGCCATGAAGGAGGCTAGGAAGGGCATGGCTTATAAGCATGCTGTTGGTTCCTCTCACACTTAATACCCTTATGATTAAGTGGGCTGTTTGGAATGTAAGAGGGTTGAATGACCCTGCAAAACAATGTGAGGTGAGATCTCTTATTCAGAAATATAAGCTTAACCTGATATGTCTGGTGGAGACTAAAGTTAGGTGTGATAATAAGGCGCCGGTGATGGCTACTATTTGTCCAACATGGAGCTTGATTGATAACTATGCTAAGGCATTAAAAGGCAGAATTTGGGTATGCTGGAACCCAAATGAAATGGTTGTTAGACCATGTTTTGTTTCGGACCAATTGATTCACTGTCAAGTAGGGCTTTTATCATCTCAAAAAACATGTTTGGCTTCCTTTGTTTATGCATGTAACGACTTCAGAATGAGGAGATCGCTGTGGCATGATATCAAGAACTCAAGTTCGGGATGTCCTTGGATTATAGCAGGTGATTTTAACTGTGTTCGTAGATCCCAAGAGAAGAGTGGGGGAAAGCCTATCAACTTGAAGGCCACTAAAGAGTTTAATGAGCTCATTGATTATTGCTGCCTGTCTGACATGAACTACAAGGGACCAATCCATACATGGAGTAACAAAAGCCCAGGTACGAACCATATTCAATGTAAGCTGGATAGGGTGTTGGTTAACCATGAGTGGTTGCAGGCGTTCCCAAACTCTGAAGCAGATTACATCCCGCCTGGAATATCGGATCATAGTGCAGCGATCATATCTTCAATCCAGTCTTTCGGTTCAGGGCCCAAACCATTTAAGTTCTTCAACTTTTGGTGTTACCATGCTGAATTTCTTCCACTGGTGGAGCAAGCTTGGGCAATTCAGGTGAGAGGCTCTCCAATGTTTTGTCTTGTGAAGAAATTGAGATCTGTAAAGGGTATCCTTAAAGAATGGAGTAGGAAGGCATTCCCAAACTTGGAAGGTCAGGTGCAGGATATCAGAAAGGAGCTTGAGACGTGCCAAAGGAGTCTAGCATCTAATCCCCAGGATTTGTCCTCTAGGACAAAGGAGAGAGAGCTATCCTCTAAGCTCATTGTAGCCGACAGAAACTTAGAAGCTCAAATGAAACAAAAGAGCCGGGTTAGATGGTTACGAGAAGGCGACTCTAACACTCACTTTTTTCATGCGTCCTTAATCAGTAACAGAGCAAATAATAGAATCCTTTCAGTGCATGATGAGATGGGGGGGAAAATTGTGGAATGGAAGCAGGTGCAAAAGGCGTTTGAGGATTTCTATGTACGTCTGCTGGGTACTTGTGATAACTGGCATCCGACGGACGTTAATCATAGATGAGGAAATTAAAGCAACATTATTTGGGCTCAAACATGATAAGGCTCCTGGGCCGGATGGGTTTACCTCTTTGTTTTTCAGGAAAGCTTGGCATATAGTGGGCAAAGACACAATCATGGCAATTAAGAGCTTCTTTTCCGAGGGGCGTCTTTTGAAGCAACTAAATGCAACGCTCCTTACAATGGTCCCCAAGAGTAAGAATGCCTCCTCTGTTGCGGATTACAGACCGATTGCATGTGTGAACACAGTGTATAAGTGCATTGCAAAAATTATAGCGAATAGACTCAAGAGTGTTGTGGATGATCTAGTTGGGGAGCTCCAAACTGCCTTTATCCCTGGGAGGAAGATGGTTGATAACATTCTTATTGCCCAGGAGGTACTCCTCAACTACCATAGACAAAAGGGTCCTGCTAGATGTGCATTGAAGTTGGATATTAAGAAAGCTTTTGACTCAGTGAATTGGGATCTCCTACCCCCTCTATTGAAGGCAATGAATGTGCCTGACAAATTCATTGGGTGGATCATGGAGTGTGTAACAACTCCGGCATCTCTCTGGTTCTTAATGGAGGATTGGTTGGGTTTTTTAAAGGGAAGAGGGGCCTTAGACAGGGGGATCCCTTATCCCCCTATCTCTTTGTTATGATCATGGAGCTCTTTATGGGAATTCTGGCGGCTTCCTCTCATTCCGGTGCTTGCTTCCACCCGAAGTGCAGTAAGACAGGAGTTCTCTCTGGTTGCTGGGTTTCTCACTGCCCGTGGATGTCCCTTATTGCCGTCCAAGCAAGTTTTTGTTCTGGTTCTGGTTTGAGAGGTCGTCTGAAGAAGAGATTGTTTGGCTAGGGATGTCTGGAAATCACTCAACTGCTTTGGCTTTGGACTCGAACCAGGCTTTCCCGCCTCTGGGGACGCCTGGTTCTTCTGCTCTTCCAGCGAGCTCTGAGTCTCTCCTTGCAGGTGTTGCAGGAGTGGCAGGAGTTGAAGATACGGTTGACCTCAATGCTTGTGTATCTGATAGGGCCACCTCTTCTCAGTCTATTTCGGGTATTGTTCAGTCTCCTCAGCCCTTGTCTCAGCCAAATATGGCATGGTCCAACCTGTTCTCTGCAGGTAATCAGCCAAAATCCAAATTGACTTTCCATAGGCCGGATATTGTTGATGGAAAGGTTACTGTCAAGCCTCCTCCTGAAATTGCTGCAGAAGGAGCTAGGCTTTGGAGTGATTGTCTTGTGGGGCATTTCTTGGATAAAAAACTTCCTCTTGCTGTGGTTAGAAGCTTGGCCAACCGTTTGTGGGGTAAGCTTGACCAGGTTCAGACGGTTGAGCTTGGAGATGGTTTTTTCATCTTCACTTTTTCCAATTCCCTTGTGCGTGATAGGGTACTTCAGGCTGCTCCGTGGCACTTTGGAGGGAGATTACTTATTCTCAGAAATTGGGAAACCAACATGCAAATGGTTAAAACTCAGCTGCAAAAGGTGCCCATTTGGATTAAACTCTTTGATGTGCCTATTGAGTATTGGACCCCATCTGGTCTAAGTTACATTGCTAGTGGGGTGGGACGTCCTCTGTCTCTGGATGAGCCAACTGAGAAGAGATTGAAGCTCCACTTTGCCCGTGTATGTGTGGAAATTGACACTGAATGCCATTTCCCTAGCTCCATCTCTCTAGATACTGGCGAAGAAACCCTGGACATTAAGGTTGAGTACACATGGAAACCTCACAAATGTAATACTTGTACTACTTTTGGCCATTCAGAGAGTAATTGCCCAAAGGCGACCAAGCAATGGGTTCCAACTGGGAGAATGCTCAAGGATGTATTTACTACAGAAGATGATAGCCGCCATGTCCATGATGCTGCTCCTTCAGGAGACATTTGTGGTATCCAAGCTCACTCCAACCAATGGCACCGCATAAACGGCAAAGGAAAGGAGGTTGCTTGCAGCGAAGGTGGCGACCTTATGGTGCTGCCAAATAACCAAGACCAGCTTGTTGAGGGTGCCAATGGTATGGACTCAAACGTTGTTGGAACCGGTTGCGGGGATCAAGGCCAGCATGTCATAGTGGTTGATGACAGTGTGTCAACTGTTGCGCATCATGACTATTGTCAAGTGAATATATCTACAGAAATGGTAGAGAAGAGTGGCACGCTTCCCTCACCTCCTTTGCAACATGAACCCATATCCATTACCCCCAATCGGTTTGATCTAGCTGATATGGATAATGAAGTCCCCCATGTGAACTCATCTTCGTCCTCGTCTCGAAAGAAGAATAAAAAGAAGAAGAAGCTACTTGTCGATGAGATTGCTATGAAGCATGCTAATAGACAACCTGTTACAAAGGTTCAGTGTAGCGGTGATGATGCCCACCCCCATCCATGATCAATTTTGCCATGTGGAACATTAGGGGTCTTAATGGCCCTGAAAAACAAATGGAGGTACGTAATCTGATAAGTTCGAAGAAACTAAGTCTACTAGCTATTGTAGAAACGAAAGTTAGACAAATGAATGCTGCGTTTATAAAGGACATGATTGCTCCAACTTGGGAACTTGTTACAAACTATGATAGTGCTCTAAAGGGGCGTATTTGGATAGTATTCAATCCTTATGAAATCCGATTAAGGAAGGTGGATGGTAGTGACCAGTTTGTACATTGCTTTGTGGAGATGCTCAACAAGCACGTGAATTGTTATCTTACGGTTGTCTACGGGGCAAATGATGCCGCTGAGCGGAGACTATTGTGGAGACAGCTACCTCCACTTGCTCCTACACAACCATGGATTCTCATGGGTGACTTTAATTGTGTGCGTTCTTCTTCAGAAAAGTTAGGGGGTAAGGAGATTAATCAAGGTGCCACAGATGAGTTTAATGAGTGCATTGATGAATGTGAAGTTGTTGAGCTTAAATCAAAAGGCTTATTCTACACATGGGCAAATCAAAGTGAAGGGCAAAGGCGTATCACATGCAGGTTGGATCGTGTTCTCGTTAATTTACCTTGGCACCATACCATGTATCCATCTGAAGTGCAAATCATGAACCCGGGCATATCCGATCACTCTCCACTGCTGGTATCAATTTTCTCTGATTGGAAACAAGGTAAGAAGCCATTTAGATTCTTTAACTTTTGGGCTCAAAGGCCGGACTTCCTTCCTATGGTTGAGGAAGCTTGGAGAATAGAAGTGTTTGGTACCCCAATGTTTCGAATTTCCAAGAAACTTCAAGCAGTCAAGCTTAAACTCAAGGATTGGAGTACTAGATTGAATTTTGCTCACATCTCATCTCATGTCCATCATGCTAGGCTACGTCTCGAACAGGTCCAGAAGCATTTGCATGATGATCCCCACAATGCCTCCCTTGCTCACTTCCAGACCTCTTTAAGGCAACAGCTTTACCACTTGTTAAGATGTGAAGAATCTCAGCTCGACAAAAGTCAAGGGTCCAATGGTTGGCTGAAGGTGATAACAACTCCACTTTCTTTCATAATGCCTTGAAGTCAAGAAGAGCCCTTAACAATTTCTCTAGCATTTTTACTGAAGATGGTCACAAGTTGATCAAGCAAAAGGATGTTTCGGATCACATTGTCAAGCACTTCCAAGACAGCTTGGGTTCAGCTGAGAATTGCCATCTAAATGGCATGCCTTCCTTCTCTACATGTCTTACCCAAGACCAGAAAAGCCAGCTTGAGGAGGAGGTTACTCGTGAAGAAGTTAAAGCCACACTATTCTCATTAAAGGATGATAAGGCTCCTGGCCCTGATGGCTTTACACCACACTTTTTCAAGAGGTGCTGGGATATTGTGGGGGAGGACACACTGGAAGCGGTTCTCAGCTTTTTCAAAGATGGATCCTTACTGAAACAATGGAACACCACAGCTATTTCCCTTGTGCCAAAATGCTCCACCCCAAGTAAGGTTTCTGACTATAGGCCCATCTCATGTGTCAATACCCTTTACAAGTGCATTTCAAAAATCATTGCAAATAGGCTCAAAAGAATTGTTGGTGATATTGTTGGAAATTATCAATCAGCTTTCATACCAGGGAGAGGTATAGCTGAAAATGTGCTTCTTGCCCATGAATTACTACATAACTATCACCTGCATGGTCCCCATAGAAAATGTGCTCTCAAAGTGGACATTCGTAAAGCTTTTGATTCTATCTCATGGGAGTGCATTAGAGAGATGTTGCATGCTTTACAATTCCCAAGTAAGGTTGTTAGCTGGATAATGGAGTGTGTAACTACTCCAACCTTTTCAGTGATGATAAACGGTTCTCTCTGTGGTTTCTTTAAGGGAGCTAAAGGGCTACGGCAGGGTGATCCTATGTCTCCATACCTTTTTGTGCTGGTGATGGAGATCTTTCATATGATCTTGCAGCGGAACACTACACATGGTTTTATGTATCATCACAGATGTGAGGCCATAGGCCTCAAGTTGCTATGCTTCGCAGATGATCTTTTTATCTTCTCTAAGGCTGACACTTCCTCCTTGCAGTGCATTCTCAACTCCCTTCATGAGTTCCAACAGCTCACGGGGTTACATTTAAACAAGCAGAAGAGTTCCATATATTTCAGTGGTGTGGACCATGCCATGAAAATTGAGCTTAGTACCTTCTCGGGAATTCCCCATGGTGATCTGCCAGTTAGGTATCTTGGACTTCCTCTCTTTACTGCCAAGCTATCAAAGAGAGATTGTGAGCCCCTCATTAACCAAGTTAAATCCAAGGCTCAATCTTGGAAAGGACGTTGTCTTTCCTATGCGGGTAAGCTTACTCTCATTAAAGCTGTCTTGTTCTCTATTAAGGTTCATTGGCTATCTTCGTTCATCATACCTAAAGGTGTTATTCTAGAGTTGGAAAAGATTTCCAGGAGGTTTCTATGGTCGGGACCTGATCTTAAACGGAAAATGAACCCTATTAGCTGGAAAATCATTTGTGCTCCAAAAAAAGAGGGTGGCCTTGGGATACTCCACTTGAATACATGGAACAAAGCAGCAATAATGAAGCACATATGGAAAATTCTGGTGGTTGGCAGCTCTCTTTGGGTTAGATGGGTGCACAGGTATCTCATGAAAGACCGAAATTTTTGGACTATAAATGTGCCTACTAACTCTTCATGGGCTTGGAGGAAGATTCTTAAGTTGCGGAATGGAATGGCTCATCTCATCAAAAGGAAGATCTATAATGGTTTGAGCACCTCATTGTGGTATGATAACTGGCATCCGGAGGGGCCCCTTTTCAGTAAGTATGGTAATCGGTTGATCTATGATTCTGGTCTCACACGACATGCCATGGTTAGCAACATAGTCTCTGGTTATACATGGGACCCTCCTGTAGCTGCATCTCCAGATCTAATTGAAGTCTGGGGTAGGCTTCATGAGCTGCCGCATCCATCACCTGATCGAGAAGATGTAGTTGTGTGGACTCCTTCAAAATCAGGTATTTTTGACATTTCCAGTGCATATAAGCATATTGATACGCATAGGAGCCAAGTGGTATGGTATGGACTCATATGGTTCTCCAACCACATCCCTAAGCATGCTTTTATACTATGGCTGGCTGTGAATCAAAGGTTGCTAACCAAGGATCGGTTGCGTAATAAGGGTATCGTGGACAACCCTACGTGCGTGTTTTGTAGAGCGCATGACGAGTCTCACTCACACCTATTCTTTGAGTGTACTTATAGTGCCCATGTGTGGAACTATGTTTTGGAGAATAATGGAGTCGCAAGACTACATCATTCCTGGGTGGATGTTGTGCAATGGGCTGCATCTTTGAAGCTTCGTAGCCCACATGCCAACCTCATTTTCAAGCTTTCTTTTGCAGCAAGTATCTACCACATCTGGAGGGAAAGAAACAGAAGGGTATTCAGAAATTGTTATAGGCCATGGGAAGATTTGGGGTTGCTAATTGCTTTGGATGTTAGAGGGAAAGCTAGCTTGAAGCGTGTGGCTCTACCTGATTCCCCCCTCCATCGCCATCTTGTTCATAGGTGGGATTTAGAGTGGGATCTTGTAAGGTGATGATTGGGTAATCTTGTATCCTCTTGTGTTCTTGTCATGTGCCCTGATACATTAAGGAGCACATTGGGCTATTTTGTTTGACTTATCATTGTACATATCTTTATTTTAATATATCACTTTGGACTTACCTTCCAAAAAAAAAAAAAAGACAGGAGTAAGAGCTTTATGCTTTGCAGATGATGTGCTTATATTCTCTAGACCGGACTCCAGGCCACTTGATGCTATCTTTAAAGCACTTGAGTTGTTTGGTGACTTATCGGGGCTCAGAATTAACCCTGCTAAGAGCCAGCTTTTTATGTGCGCCACTTCATTGGAGGTACAGTCCCAAATTGTTGACAGATATGGGGTGGCATTGGGCTCGCTTCCAGTTACTTACTTGGGGGTACCAATCATATCCACAAGATTAAAACCTGTGGACTGTGAGCCTCTCTTCTTGAAGCTTAAAAGCCGAATTCAAGCGTGGAAGGCAAGATTCCTGTCCTATGCAGGGAGAGTTGAATTGATCAAATCTGTTCTTTTTGCCACAGCAGTCCACTGGTTGTCTGTCTTTCTCTTGCCCAAGAGGGTGTTGGAGGAGATTGATAAGCTATGTAGGAACTTCTTGTGGTGTGGTACAGAGTCTCGACGAAGGATCACTCCTATGGCTTGGGCAACCATTTGCACGCCAAAGATTGAAGGTGGGCTCGGAATTATTAACATTCATCATTGGAACAAAGCTGCACTTAGTAGATACATATGGAGAATTGTTTCGGATGATAAGTCCCCTTGGGTGCGATGGATGAAAACAAATAACATGAGGAATAAGTCTCTTTGGCAAGTCAAGACACCAGCTTCAGCCACTTGGGCATGGCGCAAGATCCTGAAATTAAGAAATGAAGTCTCACGCTTTACCACGTTTAAGATTGGAGATGGCAATCGTACATCTCTATGGTTTGACAACTGGGTTTTTGATCAATCTCTTCATGCCAGGTATGGGGACCGAATTATTTATGACTCTGGCCTTCCTAGTGATGCAAAGGTTGCTGCGATTATTAATGGTGATCATTGGGACATCCCACTCGCCTCTTATGATCTGATAGAGGTGAGTCATAAGGTTCACTCAGCAATACAGCTGGATCTTACGAAGGAGGACCAAGCCCTATGGACGCCTTCCTCCTCTGGTAAGTTCTCTATCAAAGACACTTACAATGTTCTCCGTCCGCATGGAAGCAAGGTGGCTTGGTGGGATCTAGTTTGGTTTGAGGGCAATATCCCTAGGCAGGCGTTCTGCTTATGGTTAGCCATCCACAAAAGGTTGCTCACTCAGGATCTTCTCCTTGGCCTTAATATTGTAAGCTCCTCTCAATGTCCGTTGTGTAGGTTGCATAGTGAGGAGCTTGACCACCTGTTTTTCGGGTGCATCTATTCCCATCACATATGGGAAGAGACGACGAAGCGGATTGCACCGCATGGTATCCTGCTGCATGGAGTAACACTATTGATTGGGCTGCAACAAGGTACCGGGGGAAAAGGATGGTTGATAAATTAAGGAAAGTTTCTATGGCGGCTGTGGTCTACCATCTTTGGAGGGAACGGAACAGAAGGCTCTTCCAAAATAAGGCATTGCCTCCTCATGAGCTGGATCAAGGTGTGATTATGGACATTAGGCGCAGATTTCCATGGGAGGAGAGGGTAGTCAATGGATGCCTAGACACCACACGTGTCTACAATAACTGGGGTATAACGCCAACATCACTATAGACGGTGTCTCCTTTCTAAGTGACTGTTTGTGGGGTATCTAGTGTCTTTCCTTTAGCTTGTTACCTTGCTTTGTTTGTTTGCTATTAGTGGCATAGTGGGGTCTTTCTCTTTGTTTGGGGCTCATTTTGTACATTATCATGTTTCTAATATATTCTTTGGACTTACCTTCCAAAAAAAAAAAACTGTATTTACTATTTCTGCATGCATGTCACTCGCTGAGATATTCGTATCTCATCCCTCGTTGTTTTATTTTTCAGATCTTCGTGGTGAGGCGCCTACTGGGGTAGATCCGACTGACACCTATAGGGAGGAGGATTATTACTACCAACCTTAGACTAGTAGGTTGTTTAGTTTTAAACTTTGTTTAATTAATTTTGTGGAAATTGTAATAAGGTAGTAAATTGGAACCATTTGCTATATTTGAAGATTCCATAAATTGTTTGGATGAGAATTTTGATTGTGCACTCTGATATGATATAAATTGTGTGTGATTATTCAGCAATCACCATTAGTGAGATCCTTAGCTAACCCTCTGGGAGACGTGTTATATCTTTAATGAAAAACACGGATCCAGGGCGTTACAGAGATGGTATCAGAGACTTAAAGCTGGAATTAGAGGTTCCTAGGTAGTATGACCTTAGGAGAGCCTGGGGAAATAATGTGTGTACGCTAGATAGAACCATGAGGTTTAGAAGAGAGTTCCTAACTAATGTGGTGTTTTCTGTTTACAGGAAATCATGTCTGGTAGAGGCAGACGCACAAGAGCTATGGAATATCCAGAGGAGGATATACCGCAGGAGCAGCCACCTGCACCTCCACGAGAAGCTCCGCCTGCAGTTGAGGATATTTGGGCTACTGTTGGCTCACTTGCCAACCTCCTTTCATTAGAGAGGGAGGAGAGGATGAGTCACACGGGAAATGGGAACGGGAATGGCCACAGAAATGGTCATGGAGCATATGTATATCAGCAACGGAGGGGAGAGGAGTTGTCCTTGAGGGACATTGATCAGTTCAGGAAGTTGACCGCCCCAGCTTTCCATGGAGTTCCAGATCCTTTAGAGGCAGAGAGTTGGGTGGCCAGAGTTGAGCGTATGTTCGATACCATGGATTTCCCAGAGGACAGGAAGGTGCGATTAGCCACTTTCACGCTAGAGGGCGAGGCCCAACATTGGTGGCAGTCTTTGAGGAGGCGGACTGCAGAGGGGATTCAGATGGCATGGGACCAATTTAGGCAGGTTTTCTACGAGCAGTATTTCTCTGCTGAGGTGAGGCTGCAGAAGGAGAGAGAGTTCATGGACATCTCTCAGGGTTCTTTGACCGTGGCGCAGTATGAGGCCCAATTCGCGGTTCTTTCTCGATCTGCGCAACACATCGTACATGACGAGCAGAGACGCACTCAGCATTTCGAGAGAGGGTTGAGGGCTGATATCAGGCGTATGGTCTCAGTATTGATGTCACTAGGTATTCTGACCCGGTTGGGAGAGCACTACGGGTCGAGAGGGAGATTCAAGATTCGGGGGCAGAGCAGAGCAGAGGTAGAGTGCAGCCTAGTGTTCCAGAGCCACGGAGGGTTCCAGACAGGGACAAAAGGCCGAGGCTTGATATCGGAGGTTTTGGGTCTTATGGAGAGAGAGATAGGAGGAGTTATGGAGGCTGTTTCAGCTGTGGCAGATTCCACATTCCGGGTCCCTGTGTAGCACCACCAGGAGTATGTTTCAGATGTGGCCAGCACGGTCACCGGGTGGTAGGATGCCCACATCCGGCCACATATTAGTTGCTTAGGACCGTTAACACAGTTTCTGGGGACAACCGGTCAGCTAATGCTCCACGATTCCAGTATCCCAGGCCAGCACCGCCGAGATCACAGAGTCAGAGCTGCAGTGGATATCAGGGTAGGCAGGCACCCCAGAGGCAGCAGGCACCACCTATACGCCCGCAGCAGCAGACGAGGGTGTATGCCGTGGCAGCGCAGGAGGATGAGACAAAAAGGGAACTTACTGAGGAGGCTCGAGAGGAGGAGCCGAGTGCACCACAGCTTTTTTTTTTTTTTTTTTGGGAAGGTAAGTCCAAAGTGTATTAATGAAACAAAAATTTACAATGAGGTGCCATCCTGGTTTAAACCAACCAGTGCCTTAAAGCAAGGCAGACAAATACAAGTGCCCCACCCGTGGGTAGAGAGCAAAAACAACTAGACTAGACTAACTTAGTGAACCAATTCCCATGCCAATCTCCAGTTGCTCACGAGCTGCCTATGGAAAGGTGTGTCTGGTAGTCGGGCTCAATCCATATTGGCCTTTGTATGAATGTCAGAGATGATAGCATTCTGAAGTACTTGCCATGGAAGATAGGAATTTTGAAAGACCCGCCTATTTCTTTCTCTCCAGATATGGTACACTG
Organism: Buxus sempervirens; assembly: GCA_947561395.2. NCBI lineage: Eukaryota > Viridiplantae > Streptophyta > Magnoliopsida > Buxales > Buxaceae > Buxus > Buxus sempervirens. The sequence continues at coordinate 29,609,498 of OX387186.1, read as the reverse complement.
CAGCTGCCAATGAAAGTTGGAGAAGCGAACGTGCTTTGGTATTTCCCACCCGAAGTGTTGCAAGCCATTGCACAAGGTCCCTCCAAGGCTGATTTGGACTATGGACACAATTAAGTGACATGAGACGACTCCAGATTTCCCTAGAGTAGTCACAATCAAAAAATAGATGGTCGTGGGATTCATCACTTCGCCTACAGAAGACACATTTGGGCTGTTGCACAATTCCCATTCTATGAAGCCGATCACATGTGAGAAGTCCTTGGTTTATGGCCAGCCACAAAAGGAAAGCATGTTTTGGGATGTGGTTGTGGAACCATACCAAGTCATGCCACACAACTGAGGTCCTTCGAACTTGTAAGCTTTGGTAAGCACTATTGATGCTAAATAACCCTGTCTTTGAAGGTACCCAAAGCAAAACATCATCAATATCAGCTATTGGCTTGGGAAGCTGGTCAAGTTTGTCCCATACCTCAAGCAAATCAAGTGACACAGCAACTGGCGGATCCCAATCATCTCCTGCAATAATAGCACTCACCTTGGCGTTGCTTGGAAGCCCAGAATCATAAATAAGCCGTTGGCCATAATGTGGAGCATAAAGGTCCATCAGGATGCCAGTTGTCATACCATAATGATGTTTGTTGGCCACTATGAATCTTCCTCTTGACCTGCGAAGCCATATAAGGCCTTGTTCTAAGCACTTTTCTCCATGCCCAAGAGCAAATTGATGGTATGTTAAGGGTCCAGAAATTGCGATCCTTCACGAGGTACTTGTGCACCCATCTAACCCATAGGGAGTCATGGGAGGAGAGAATCTTCCATGCGTGCTTCATGGTGGCAGCTTTGTTCCATGTGTATAGATTAAACAAACCAAGGCCCCCCTCCTTGCGTGGCGTGCACACCACATCCCAACTTATGGGATTCATTTTATGCTTGAGCTGCGGCCCTGTCCAAAGGAATCTTCTACATATCTTTCCAAGCTCATCAATCACTCCTTTAGGTAAGATAAAAGATGACATCCAATGGACTTTGATAGAAAAGAGAACAGCTTTAATGAGCAAGAGTTTACCCGCATACGAGAGGCACCTTCTCTTCCATGATTGTGCCTTCCTCTTGATTTGATTTATGAGAGGTTCACAATCTCTCCAAGTAAGCTTTGAAGAGAGTAGGGGAAGTCAAAGATATTTCACCGGCAGCTTGCCAAGGGGAAAACCTGTGTATTTCACCGGCAATTTGAAGAGTGCACCACAGCTTGTTGGAGGTATTCTTTTTATACATGGTAGATCGGCTATATGTTTGTTTGATTCGGGTGCCTCTAGATCTTTTATTGCTCCTCCTTGTGCATTTCGTATTGGTCTGATTCCAGCCACACTTTAGTCTGAGTTGCTTGTACACACACCATTGGGAGAGACGACTAGAGTACAGACTGTATTTAGAGACTGCATGATCCGGTTAGGTTCCTTAGAGTTGCCAGGGGACTTGGTGGATTTGAGTTTTGGGGAGTTCGATGTGATTTTGGGTATTGATTGGCTGTTTAGGCATCATGTGAGTATATATTGTCATCGGGGTACTATTATGGTATGTCAACCCGATCAGCCTATGCACTGTTTCCGGTGTGAGGGACTAAGTGCACGGATCAGTTTGGTTGCTTCCATTGAAGTTGAGAAGGAAGAGTCTGGGGCACCTAGTCTCTCTAGTGTGCCTGTGGCATTAGAGTTTGAGGACATCTTCCCTGAGGACTTGCCGGGATTACCACCATCTAGAGAGGTTGAGTTCAGTATACGACTCTTACCTGGTACGGCCCCGGTGTCCAAACCTCCATACCGAATGTCACAACCTGAGAACCAAGAGATGAAGAAGCAGTTAGATGAGCTGGAAGCAAAGGGTTTCATTAGACCCAGTGTGTCACCATGGGGTGCACCAGTCCTGTTTGTCGAGAAGAAGGACGGGTCGATGCGGATGTGTGTAGATTACCGCCAGTTGAACCAGGCCACCATTAAGAATAAGTATCCATTGCCTCGGATTGATGATTTGTTCGACCAGTTGAGGGGAGCGTCTTGGTTTTCTAAGATCGACCTCAGATCGGGATACCATTAGTTGAGAGTAGCGCCTGATGATATAGAGAAGACGGCTTTCTGCACACGGTATAGGCATTACGAGTTTCTGGTTATGCCATTTGGGCTGACTAATGCCCCGGCTGTCTTCATGAATCTGATGAATCGTGTATTTCATCCTTACTTCCACAGTTTCGTGGTCGTGTTTATTGACGACATTTCGGTGTATTCCCAGAGTAGAGAGGATCACATGCAGCACCTCAGGACAGTGTTACAGACATTGAGGGAGCACCGATTGTACGCCAAGTTCAGTAAGTGTTAGTTTTGGTTGAGAGAGGTGAGTTTCTTGGGGCACGTGATTTCTGGAAACGGCATAGCAGTGGATCCAGCTAAAGTGTAGGCTGTTGCAAAGTGGCCTAGACCTTCATCTGTGACAGAGATTTGGAGTTTCTTGGGGATGGCTGGATATTACAGGAGATTCATAGAGAATTTTTCCAGAGTAGCAGCACCTCTATCCAATCTCACCAAGAAGGCAGTGAAGTTTGAATGGAGTGATAAGTGTGAGACCAGCTTTTAGGAGTTGAAAAGTAAACTGTCTACAGCTCCAGTTCTGATTGTTCCATCAGTGAGCGAAGGATTTTATATCTATTGTGATGCTTCACGAGTAGGATTGGGCTGTGTTTTGATGCAGCAGAGGCGGGCTGTAGCATATGCTTCGAGGTTACTACGTCCTCATGAGAAGAATTATCCTACCCATGATCTGGAGTTGGCAGTGATCGTGTTTGCACTCAAGTTATGGAGGCACTACTTGATGGGAGCTCAATTTGAGATATTCTCAGATCACAAGAGCTTGGATTATATATTTTCTCAGAGGGAGTTGAATATGAGACAAAGGAGATGGATGGATCTCCTAAAGGACTATGATTTTACTCTTCATTACCACCCTGGTAAGGCAAATGTGGTGGCAGATGCTCTGAGCCGTAGGAGTGTTTCTCAGGAGGGGGTGGCCACATTAGCTAGTTTTATGGTTAGCCAGTGCACTCTAGTTGATACAGTGGTAGACTGGCCAGGAGAGTTTAGCACCCACGGTCATGGTTTGATTTTGTCACGAGTTCAGGTGGAGCCTGAGTTGATACAGAAGATTCGTGATAGGCAGTTGACTGATTCTGAGTTGACACGTACCAGGGAGTTAGTATCAAAGGGTGATGAAACAGCTAGAGACTTTGAGATCAGGGATGGACTGCTAAAATTTAAGGGTCGTATTTGTGTTCCGAAGGACGATGAGATCAGAGGAGTGATACTTGATGAGAGTCATGGGTCTAGATATGCAGTTCACCCGGGTGGCACCAAGATGTATTGGAACTTGAAGGGTGTATATTGGTGGTCGGGTATGAAGAAAGACATTGCCGAATTTGTAGCTAAATGTCTCATATGCCAGCAAGTAAAAGCAGAACATCGGAGGCCTCCCAGATTGATGAGACCGTTACCAATGCCTGAGTGGAAATGGGAGCATATCACAATGGATTTTTTGAATGGGTTACCACCTACAGCCAAAAATCACAATGGTATATGGGTAATTGTCGATAGGCTGACCAAATCTGCAAACACCGACCTTTTTGGCCGGTGGTTGCTTGGGTTTGCTCGTGTTCTGATCGAGCCTGTGCTTTGTTTGTAAAGAGGTTGCTTGGTTCGTCTGCGACTTCTACCAGCGTGCGAAGCCTCAGTTCCGTGTTGTGCCTGAGTTCGAGTTGGCGTTCCATCTGATTGGTTCGGCTTGCGGAGTTCTTCGTGGAGATTTGGCTCTGTTCCGTGAGGTTTTCAGTTCTCAGTTGGCCAGATTATCGTTTCGTGAAGATTATCGTTTTGCGTTCGTATCTCCACCATCTCCACCTCCGTTCGTGTGTTATCGCATGTGGGTATTGCTTCGTGAGGCGACCATCTGTTCGTGTGCTCTCAGTCAGCTCGTGAGGCGATCATCATCTGTTCATCTGTCCATCAGCAACCTGGGTCGTGTTCATGCAGTGAAGGCAGCGAAGGGCGTGAAGGCAGTGACGACAGTGAAGTGTTGGCATTCTGGTTTTGACTGTGTTGGTGCTGTGGAGGGGTTCGCCGTCTGCTTCTCAGTCAGCATCTCCGGGGGTCTGTCCTCCGGGCTCTCTGATCTCTGGCATCTCCTCGACCCGATGGTCTAACCGCATGACTGGGTCAACCAGATCGTCTGGGTCATTGGGCTTTCACTCGATTTCTGACTTCCCACCCTTGCCATCAAGGATGGAGTCAACTTTTGCAGCTGAGCAGGCCCTGTTACCTGCGATGGGCTCAGATTTTGCTGCACTGCGGAACCTGCAACCTGCGATGGGTTCAAATATTGCTGAAATTCAGAACCTGCAACCTACGACCGTTCCAGAGGTTGAAGTTTTGCAGGTCTTGCAGCCTGAATCCCTTATTGCAAACCAGCAAGCGGGTCCTGTAAGTCCTGCTATTTCTGGAAAAGGCGATGTCTCACCAGCTGTGGAGCTTCAAAGCCAGCAATCTCTGCCCCTTCCATCCTCGCTGCTACCTTCAGGTCGTGCCACTTCATTGGAGAGAGGTGATCTTACATCTCGGGTGCTTGGAACTGCAACAGGTCGTGCCACTTCTGGTTATGGCTCAGCCGTTGGGATAAGGAGGCCTGCCCAACCTGCAGTCCATTCATCAGGAGGTCAACCAAAAGCCTAGACCTCTCTCTTTGGTCAGCGTAGCCCATCCAATGTGAAGCTCAACTACCACCCTCCAACCCTTGTGGATGGGAGAGTTGTTGTATCTCCGCCCGTTGCTGTTGCCGAGGAAGGGATTCGGGCATGGGAAGGAAGCCTTGTAGGCTATTTTTTGGATAAAAAGCTGCCTCTTAATGTTGTGAAAAGTTTGGCCAACAGGATGTGGGGAAGAGAAGGTAGTGTTCAGGTGTCTCTTGCAGGGAATGAATTCTTCATTTTTCGTTTCATGAATACTGACGTGCGTGATAAAGTCCTCCACCAAGCACCTTGGCACTTCGCTGGTAGGCTGATGGTGCTCCAACAATGGCAGCGACACATGCAAATGCATAAGGCTACGATCTCTATAGTCCCAATTTGGATTAAGATGCATAACGTTCCCATGGAGTATTGGACGTATGAGGGGTTGAGCTTCTTGGCTAGTGGAGTTGGAAAGCCTTTGTACATGGATACAGCAACTGAGAACAAATCCAAATTAAACTATGTTAGAATCTGTGTTGAAATTGACTATGAGAGTGACTATCCACAACATGTGTACCTCAATATGCAAGGGGCTGAGGGAGAAGTCGATGATACAATAATGATTGATGTTGAATATGAATGGAAGCCAGCGAAGTGCAGCCATTGCCGGGTATTTGGGCACTTGGAAGGTCGTTGTACTAGTGCTCCCCGCAAAACTTGGGTGCCTTCTGGGAGAATTATCAAGGATGGTAATGATGAAAGCGGTGTCAATATAGCCACTAGCTTAAGTGGCGCTTGTACTACCTCTCCTACAGCTACTTTGATGGAGGATGAACAAAACGAAAGGGAATCCCAGGAAGTTCCTCTCGATGGTTGGACCAAGGTTGCTTCCAAAGGCAAGCATGTAGTGTATGCTGAAGTTAAGGAGCCAAGTGGAGTCCATGATACACCAGAGGATCCGGTACAGAATAGTGCTTTCAGTGTGGGACGGACATGCCCTTTTGCTGCCAATAATCACCCAAACGAAGACACACCCAATGAAGAGGACTTGGGCGGTAACAATCAATGCCATAATAACCTCAACATGCCTCTGGAAGCAATTGTTGCTGATGTGAATCCTCAAGAGGTCGTGCATGACCCAAATCAGCAAGTCCTTGACCGAGTAAGTTTACCACCTTTGCTGGAGACCGCCATCAACATCACCCCTAACAGGTTTGTAATACCAGAATTTGATAAGCAAAGTAATCAACAGAGCTCCTCCTCTTCCTCTTCACGAAGGAAGAACAAGAAGAAAAAGAAACTACTTGTGGATGAGATAGCCATGAAGCATGCGAAAATGCACCCAGTGGAAATGCGACTAGAGGGGAACAAAGGTGAGACAGGGCATTCCGCCCCATGATCAATTTTGCCATGTGGAATATCAGGGGCCTCAATGGTCCCGAAAAGCAGATGGAAGTTCGAAATCTGATAAGAGCAAGAAATTTATCTATGATTGCTATTGTTGAAACAAAAATTAGGAGCATCAATGCATAAGTTGTAAAGAATATAATTGCTCCCAACTGGGAATTTATTGCCAACTATGAAAGCGCATTGAAAGGCCGTATTTGGATTCTGTAAAACCTTGTTGAGCTTAGATTAACGAAGCTTGACAGTAGTGACCAGTTTGTTCATTGCCATGTTGAGATGGTAGTCCACAAAAAGCTTGTTTCCTCACAGTTGTTTATGGTTCCAATGATGCAACCGAGCGGCGATTCTTATGGAGGCAGCTTCCCATGCTCTCATCTTCACAACCTTGGATACTCATGGGGGATTTTAATTGTGTTCGATCCTCGACTGAAAAGATGGGAGGCAAGCAGATTCACCATGGACATACGGAGGATTTTAATGATTGCATTGACGCTTGTGAGGTTGTTGAACTCAAATATAAAGGGTTATTTTTTACATGGGCAAATGAGAGTGAGGGTCAAAGACGAATCTCATGCAGGCTTGACCGTGTCCTTGTCAATCTCGCATGGCCTCACTCCATGGTTCCATCTGAAGCTCAAGTTTTGAGCCCAAGCATTTCTGATCACTCTCCACTCTTAGTCTCACTGTTCTCCCCATGGAACCAAGGTAAGAAACCTTTCAGGTTCTTTAATTTTTGGGTTCAGAGGCCGGACTTTCTTCCTCTTGTTGAGGAGGCCTGGAGCACACAAGTATTTGGCTCTCCAATGTCTCGGGTCTCTAAGAAGCTATTGGCCGTGAAGAATAGGCTTAGAGATTGGAGCAAATGTATGAACTTTGCTCAAGTTTCCTCCCAAGTTCATCAGGTAAGGTTACATCTTGATAAGGTTCAGGTGGATTTGCATAATGATCCCCAAAATGTCAACCTTGTGCATCAACAGAACTCCTTAAGGCAGCAATTATCTTCTCTACTAAGATGCGAGGAATCACAACTCAGGCAAAAATCTAGAGTCCAATGGTTGGCGGAAGGGGATAATAACTCCACTTTCTTCCACAATACCTTGAAAGCAAGAAGGGCCAGCAACAACATCTCTACACTTTTCGATCAAGATGGACTTTTGCTAACCAAGCAAAGTGAGGTTTCAGACCACATTATCAAGCACTTTGAGACTTTGTTAGGTTCGGCTGAGGTCAGCAGCCACCATGCTTTTTTTTTTTTTGGAAGGTAAGTCCAAAGTGTATTAATGAGAAAGAAATGTACAATGAGTGGCATCCTGGTTTAAACCAACCAGTGCCTTAAAGCAAGGCAAACAAGTACAAAACCCTAACCATGGGTACAGAGCAATACAAGTAAACTATCTTAGTGAATCAGTTCCCATGCCAATCTCCAATTGCTCACGAGTTGTCTATGGCGAGGTGTGTCAGGTAGTCGCACTTGCTCCATATTGGCTTTTGTACGGATATCATAGATGATAGCATTCTCAAGCACTTGCCATGGAAGATAGGAATTTTGGAAGATCCGCCTATTCCTTTCCCTCCAGATATGGTACACTGCGGCTGCCAATGAAAGTTGGAGGAGTGCACGTGCTTTGGCATTTCCAACCCGAAGTGTTGCAATCCATTGCACAAGGTCCCTCCAAGGCTGATTTGGACTGTGAACACAATTTAGCAACATGAGACGACTCCAGATTTCCCTAGAGTAATCACAGTCAAAAAATAGGTGGTCGTGAGATTCATCTCTTTGTCTACATAAGACACACTTGGGTTGTTGTACAATTCCCATTCTATGAAGCCGATCACATGTAAGAAGTCTTTGGCTTATGGCCAGCCACAAAAGGAAAGCATGCTTTGGGACGTGGTTATGGAACCATACCAAGTCATGCCACACGACAGGGGCCCTTTGAACTCGTAAGCTGTGGTAGGCGCTATTGATGGTAAAGAACCCTGTCTTGGAAGGTACCCAAATCAAAACATCATCAATATCAGCAATTGGCTTGGGAAGTTGGTCAAGTTTGGCCCATACCTCAAGCAAATCAAGGGACACAGCAACCGGTGGGTCCCAATCATCACCTGCAATAATAGCACTCACCTTGGCGTTGCTTAGAAGCCCAGAATCATAAATAAGTCGTTGGCCATAGGTTGAGTACGAAGGTCCTTCCGGATGCCAGTTGTCATACCACAACGATGTTTGTTGGCCACTATGGATCTTATTCTTAACCTGCAAAGCCATATAAGACCTTGTTCGAAGCACTTTTCTCCATGCCCAAGAGCAAATGGATGGTATGTTAAGAGTCCAGAAATTGCGGTCCTTCACGAGGTACTTGTGCACCCATCTAACCCATAGGGAATCATGTGAGGAGAGAATTTTCCATGCGTGCTTCATGGTGGCAGCTTTGTTCCATGTGCACAGGTTAAACAAACCAAGACCCCCCTCCTTGCGTGGCGTGCAAACCACATCCCAACTTATGGGATTCATTTTATGCTTGAGTTGCGGCCCTGTCCAAAGGAATCTTCTACATGTCTTTTCAAGCTCATCAATCACTCCTTTAGGTAAGATAAAAGATGACATCCAATGGACTTTGATAGAGAAGAGAACAGCTTTAATGAGCAAGAGTTTACCCGCATACGAGAGGCATCTTCCCTTCCATGATTGCGCCTTCATCCTGATTTGGTTTATGAGAGGTTCACAATCCCTCCGAGTGAGCTTTGTAGAGAGGAGGGGAAGTCCAAGATATTTCACTGGTAGCTTGCCAAGGGGAAAACCTGTGTATAAACTCAATTCTTTCTGGTGGTCCTCATCCACCCCACTTAAGAACATGGCACTCTTTTGAGTATTCACATGCAAACCTGTAAGACTTTGAAAGTCGTGGAGAGCTTTCTGCAAGCAGTCTAATGAGGCCTTATTAGCAGCACAGAAAAGGAAGAGATCATCTGCAAAGCATAATAGCTTCAGGCATACTGCTTCACATCTAAAGTGGTAGGAGAAGCCCCGGAGTGTCTGTTGCTGTAGAACCATATTGAAGACCTCCATCATCATCACAAACAAATAAGGCGACATAGGATCACCTTGGCGAAGCCCTCTTGCTCCCTTAAAGAAACCCATTAGGCAGCCATTGATCATAACTGAGAAAGCCGGTGTAGATACACACTCCATAACCCAAGTGACAAAACGGGTTGGAAATCCCATTCCAATGAGCATTTTCTTGATACTACTCCAAGAAATGGAGTCAAAGGCTTTGCGAAGATCAACTTTCAATGCACATTTCTTGTGGATGCTACCCAAATGATAGTTGTGGAGTAATTCATGAGTAAGGAGGACATTTTCTGCACTACATCTTCGTGGTATGAAGGCCGACTGATAGTCACCCACAAGGTCCCCAACAACTCTCCTCAGCCGGTTAGCTAAAATCTTAGAGATGCATTTGTAGAGAGTATTGACACAAGAAATCGGTCTGAAATCAGAAACCTTACTTGGATTGTGGCATTTGGGCACCAGAGTAATAGCAGAAGTGTTCCATTGCTTTAACAACTTGCCAGAATTGAAGAAACTTAGAATTGCTTGGACGATATCATTTCCCACAATATCCCATGCTTTCTTAAAGAATGCCGGGGTGAATCCATCTGGTCCTGGAGCCTTGTCATCCTTCAAGGAAAAGAGAGTAGTTTTAACCTCGTCAGGAGTTACCTCTGCCTTCAAGCACTCCCCTTGTTCAACAGATATTCGTGAATCAAACTCAGGCATATCCATTGTGCTAGTATCGCGCCTTACCCCTAAGGTGGTCTGGAAATATTGTACAATGTGGTTGGACACCTCAGTTGGGTCACACAACTTCTGCCCCTCATCATTCATTATACTAGAGACCGTATTGGTTGCTCTTCTGGAAATCAAGGAGTTATGGAAGAAGGCCGAATTCCTATCACCTTCCGCAAGCCATTGCACCCGCGATTTCTACCTTAGTTGTGACTCTTCTTGGCGAAGGCTTAGTGATAATTGATGCCTGAGGGAATTCTCTTGATGGAACAAGGTAGCACTATGTGGGTCATCATGCAACCTCTTCTGTACTTCAGCTAGATGCGCCCTCAACTCGTGCACCTGTGAAGTTATATCTGCAAATTTCAACCTCTTGCTCCATTCCCTTAGCTTGGCTTTGACTGATTGCAACTTCTTTGTCACTTTGTACATTGGGGTACCAGAAACATCCACTGCCCATGCTTCATCAACAAGCTGGAGAAAATCCGGGTGAGATGCCCAAAAGTTAAAGAATCTAAAAGGTTTCTTGCCTTGTTGCCTTTGTGGTAGGATTGTAACCAATAAGGGAGAGTGATCCGAGATGCCAGGATTAAGAACTTCAACCTCAGAAGGGCTGAAGCTAGCAAGCCAGGGGAGGTTGACTAGCACTTGATCAAGTCTACATGTAATTCTTCGCTGGCCTGCACTTCGGTTACACCATGTATGAGAGAATCCCTTGGTGCTTAGCTCAACCAAGCCGCATGCATCCACACAATCATTGAAATCCTCTGTAGCTCTTGCATTAATCTGGCTGCCCCCATGCTTCTCATATGAAGTTCTAACACAATTAAAATCGCCCAAAATTATCCATGGCTGAGTTGAAGAGGATACAAGTAGGTGCCTCCACAGCTGGCGCCTTTCCAGTTCCTCATTCGATCCATACACAACAGTCAAAAAACAGCTCTTGTTTACACTAATGAGCTCTGCCGAGCAGTGGATATGTTGATTGTTACTTTGAACTTTTGATATCCTTATTTCATGTAGATTAAAAAGTATCCAAATGTGTCCTTTGAGAGCACAGTCATAGTTGGTAATAAGTTCCCAATGAGGAGATATCAAGTTCTGTACGAGCTGAGCATTCACCTGTCGCACTTTGGTTTCCACAATAGCTAATGCACTAAGCTTTTTCATTGTTATAAGATTCCTTATCTCACACTGTTTGTCGGGGTTGTTCAAACCCCTAATGTTCCACATTGCTATATTAATCATGAGAGAGTGCTTGGCTTCCGTCCTTGCTCAGAACTGAGTCAACATGTTTGGAACCCTTTGCATGCTTCATTGCTATCTCATCGACCAAAAGCTGTTTCTTTCTTTTATGCTTCTTCTTGGATGATGATTTGGAGGATGCACTACCTTTAAACGACTGCTGTAACTGCTCACGCAAATCAACTGTGATTGGGGTTACTAACATGGGTTCATGGGCTTCTGGAGATGCAACCGCAATTAGCATTGGATTAGGTGAGAGATCAACACAATTTCCATCATTAACTTGTTGGTTTAAAGGCTCCATAACATGCTGCTGGCCCATGGAATTGCTAGACTCGCCCCTATGAAGAGGCGCATCAGGTGGAGTAGTAGAGACTTGGTGTTGTAGTTCATTGGATGCATTAGATTCATTGGGTGCATTCGACAACAGGGAGAACTTGTTATAACCAATAGGAGAAGCATTGGATTCATGCTCTCCATGCACCCCTTGCACCATAGAGTCATCTGCCTGGTCCATGGGAACCCCATGCGACACAACCACCGAATCTTGAGGAGCCCCACTACTGCTAGTGGTTACGTAATTGTGGCCCATATCAACATCAACATCAACAATTGACTTGAAACTCAACTCAGGATTATCCTCCCTTACAGCCACCTCCTTTCCTTTATGTATGCGTTTCCATTGATCACTAGATCCGCAGTCCTTCTCGCCAATGGGGAAGTCTCCACCTATGGAAGCCTCACAATTAGGTGCTGTCTCCTTCTCACCAATGGGATGATCTAAGTCTCCATCGAAGCGGCTTTCAGATATTTCAGCAATCGAGTTAAAGACTTTTCCAGTAGGTTTCCAGTATCTAGCTCTAACCCGACTACATCGTCCTTCAACATGGCCGAACACCTTACATACAGAACACCTGGCAGGTCTCCAAGCATATTCGACCTTAATGTCACAAGATAGGAAATTTCCGGACCCATATTGCATGTGAATTTTGTCAGGAAAGGAACATGTGGTATCAATCTCCACACACACCCGTGCAAAACCCAGCTTTGCCCTTCGCTCAGTCGGTTCATCCAGAAAGAGCGGCTTCCCCACTCCACTAGCAATGAAGCTCAGTCCTCTTGGTGTCCATAACTCAAGTGGAACGTTGAAAAGCTTTATCCAGATGGGAATAGAGGAGAGTTGGGATCTCTCAAGAACAAGGCTGGGTTCCCATTCTCTAGTGATTAAAAGCCGCCCAGCCATATACCATGGGCCCTGCAACAGGACCTTTTCTCTAACCTGAGAATCCGGAAATCTGAATAAGAAGAAGCCATTGTCGATGCTCATGACATCAACATTGCCCCACAACTTGCCTGCGAGGGACCTAACCACATTGAGAGGGAGGCTCTTATCCAAGAAATACCCGACAATGCAGTCTTTCCACAGCTGATAGCCTTCGTCCACAACTTCCTGAGGAGGACAGACAGTGACATTACCGTCAATGACCATAGGAGCATGAAATGTTAGCTTGGTTCTAGTGGTCGTAGCACTCCCAAAGAGGTCAGTCCAGCTCTTTCTCAAAGTAGAAGTTCTGCCATGCCCAGCTTCCATGCTAACAGGTGGACTAACCCCTCCGATGTCAACTGAGAAATGAGCAGCAGCCGCATCACCAGGCACTACAGACGAGCCTGCAAAAGCTGTAGCAAGGCAGCTGCCTTCTGACATAACAGGTCGGCCCCTCCTCTCCTCGCACAGTGGAGGGAAATCCAATTCAAAGTTTGGATTGGGTCCAAGTGAACCGGCCTGTCCATTGGATACCCGAGACCCACCTTCCTCACGACCCGAAGCACTGAAAGCGGCACCCCTGCTGGAATCACCTCCAAGCACCTGCTCAGAGCCGGAGGCCATTCGTACATCAATTCCGAGAGCCTCCATTGTCAAAGCATACTTCACCGTGGCACTTCGTCACTCCCGGAACTTCTGCAGCAACAGACACATCCACAGCACACCAATCCACAGTACCTTCAAACCACGAACAAAGCCACAGCCAATGCACAGCACACCACGAGCAGACCGCAAGCCGCAGCACACCCCAAGCGAAAACCAATCCACAGCACACCACGAGTAGACCGCGAGCCACCGCTCACGAACACTGCTCACGATCACAGGAACACCAGATGATGCTCAAAACCAAAGCCAGGTCACGATCAGGAACACCAGATGTTGCTCAAAACAACGCCAGATGTTGCTCACGATCAGGAACACCAGTTGCTACTTCCGGCTCCAGATGGATCAGTTCATGCCAGGTGCAGCTTCCGACGCCAGGTGCTTCGCGAACGCTGCTCACGAACAAAAGCTGTCCGCTAGATGATGCTCAGAACCTCGCCACCTGTTACTCACGATCAAGAACACCGGGAGCTGCTGCCACCTCCAGATGCTCCACTTCACGTACACGGCTCCAGATGCTTCACTTCACATGTGATGCTTCCGACGCCAGGTGTTACACACGAACATCTCCAGGTGCTACCCACGAACAGAATCCCCAGGTGCTGCTCACGAACAGGTACCAACCTTGCAGGCTCAAGCAGACCTTGCCGCCTCACAAACCGTGGTGCCTCACGAACCAGGGACATGAACACCACGAACCTACTGGACACCTTGCAGGCTCAAGCAGACCTTGCTTCGCGAACGCCAGGTGCTTCACGAACGCTGCTCACGAACAAAAACTGTCCGCAAGATTATGCTCAGAACCCCGCCACCTGTTACTTACAATCAAGAACACCGGGAGCTGCTTCCACCTCCAGATGTTCCACTTCACAAACACGGCTCCAGATGCTTCACTTCACGCTATGTGCTGCTTCCGACGCCAGGTGTTACACACGAACACCTCCAGGTGCTACCCACGAACAGAATCCCCAGGTGCTGCTCACGAACAGGTACCAACCTTGCAGGCTGAAGCAGACCTTGCCGCCTCACAGACCCTGGTGCCTCACGAACCAGGAACACGAACACCACGAACCTACTGAACACCGACAGCAGATGACAGCCCAAGAACTCACGAACACCTACAACCAGTTCAATGGAGGTGGAGATGGAGATGGGTTCAATGGAGAGATGGAGGTGGAGATGGGTTCAATGGAGAGATGGAGATGGAGATGGGTTCAATGGAGATGGAGATGGGTTCAATGGAGAGATGGAGATGGAGATGGGTCCAACAGAAATGCTGCCACACCCCCAGAAAACAACGCACGAACAATCAACGAACTCCCTTCAGAAGCACAAGATAACCCCTTACAAGATTTGATCTGGACCAGACTGCCTTGAACAAACTGCCTTGGATGAAACAGAACTCCAGGAAGAGCTTTAGAGCTCACGAGCAGCAAGAGTATCTCCAACAACACGAACAGCAAGTGAATCTCCCACGAACAATACGAACTCAGAAACAACCCAGAACAACCCAGATAACAACCCAGAACTCAGATAGCAACTTCAGCACGAGCAACAAATCACCTCGAGCAGCATCGCACCATGAACAGCATCACGAACCTTCACGACGAGCAACAAATCACCACGAACAACATCTCACCATGAACAGCATCTTACCACGAACAAAGACCCACGGACAAAACCCACAAGCAGCCACAAACAGATAACTCCAGCAAAGGCCTGCCGGAGATCCGAGGATACCGGCGAACGCCGGTAGACGAGCAGCAAGATCCCACGAACCTTCACCACGAGCCTTGGGTTTCACTCACCTTCCTCAATGCAAGAACTTGGATGTAAAGCTTTTATGTTTTGCAGATGACCTCATGATTTTTTCTGCTGCTGATGTCACTTCTATAAATGCTATCTTTCAATCACTACAGAAGTTTGAAGCCTTATCTCATGACCATCAATCTCAGCTTCTGGAGGAGGTTTCCCATGAGGAGGTCAAGGCCACGCTCTTCGGATTAAAGGATGATAAAGCTCCAGGCCCTGACGGCTTTACTCCCCTTTTCTTCAAGAAGTGTTGGGAAATCGTTGGTGGAGATATAGTTGAGGCAATCCTTAGTTTTTTCAAAGATGGAAGCTTGCTGAAGTAGTGGAACACAACAACCCTCTCTCTAGTGCCCAAATGCCCCAATCCAAGTAAGGTTACTGACTTCAGGCCAATCTCATGTGTTAACACCCTCTATAAATGCATCTCAAAAATACTTGCAAATAGGCTCAAAAGGGTTGTTGGTGATATTGTTGGGAGTTATCAGTCTGCATTCATTCCAGGGAGATGTATTGCTGAAAATGTTCTTCTTGCCCATGATTATGAGTGATAGGCCCACTGAGTTTACCAGGAAAGTCAATCCAGATCAATATGAGACTCTTCAAAGGGAAGTTACAAATGAAGAGATTAAGGATACTTTTTTCTCTCTCAAGGATGACAAAGCCCCAGGACCTGATGGTTTTACAGCCTTGTTTTTCAAAAGGACATGGGACATTGTGGGCAGTGATTGCATCAATGCCATTAGAAGCTTCTTCCTCTCAAGTAAGTTATTGAAGCAAATAAACGCTGCAGCAATTACCTTGGTACCAAAGGGTGTAAACCCTTCTAAGGTGGGGGACTTCAGACCAATCTCATGTGTTAACATTCTCTACAAGTGCATTTCTAAAATCTTGGCCAACAGAATGAAGAGCGTCATAGCTGATCTTGTGGGTGACTACCAGTCCGCTTTCATCCCAGGAAGGAGCATAGCGGACAACATCCTCCTCTCTCATGAGCTATTGCATAGCTACCACTTAAAGAGGCCACATCAGAACTGTGCCTTGAAGGTTGACTTGAGGAAAGCCTTTGACACTGTGTCTTGGAGCAGCATTGAAGCAACTCTTAGAGGTATGAACTTTCCTCATAAGTTCATTTCATGGATTATGGAATGCGTGTCAACACCCTCCTTCTCACTCATGATAAATGGCAATATGGTGGGCTTCTTCCGAAGCAAAAGGGGTATACGGCAAGGTGACCCTATCTCTCCTTATCTTTTCGTTTTAATCATGGAGCTGTTCTATATGATTTTGGAGAGAAGCACAGCCCAAGGTTTTAAATATCACCACAAATGCCAAGGCACTAACACCAAAATCCTTTGCTTTGCGGATGATTTATTCCTGTTTGCCCATGGTGACCCCCATTCTGTGGGATGCCTCACTTCAGCTTTGCATCAGTTTGAGCTTATTACGGGTCTTCAGGTTAACAAGGAGAAAAGCTGTATTTTTTTGGAATGGAGTTGATGACAGTGTGGGAACCTCTCTTGCTCATTTAACCGGGTTTAAGGTTGCCTCATTGCCTATGAAGTACCTCGGTTTGCCCCTTATTCCATCCAGGCTTTCAAAGAGGGATTGTGAGCCACTCATCAACCATGTAAAGGCTAAGGCTCAAGCATGGAAAGGGAGATGCTTAACCTATGCGGGCAGATTACTACTTGTGAAATCGGTTCTCTTCTCCATCAAGGTTTACTGGCTAACAGCTTTTATACTTCCCAAGAGGGTGATCAAGGACTTGGAATTAATTTGCAACAGATTCCTTTGGGCAGGCCCTGCCCTTAATAAAAGGAAAATTATTCCAATTAGTTGGAATACAGTATGTGCTCCAAAACAGGAAGGGGGACTTGGCCTGATTAACCTTTGCCTTTGGAATAAGAGTGCAGTTCTCAGATATGTTTGGCTCATTGCTAATCAGACCCCTAACCTGTGGGTTCGATGGGCTACAAAACACTTAATCAGGAACCAGTGTTTATGGTCTATGAATATCCCATCTGGTGGATCTTGGGCATGGAAAAAAATCTTGAAAGCAAGGGCCGACGCAGCAAGGCTAATCAAGTACAGAGTCTACAATGGAAAGAAAACTCTCTTGTGGTATGACAATTGGCATCCTGAAGGACCTCTAGTTCCCAGGTATGGTACCAGGATCATTTATGATGCAGGTCTTCTTAAGTATGATCATGTTGAAGTGATCATTCACAACAGTCAATGGAGTGTCCCTGTTGCTTTAACTATGGACCTCATGGAAATTTGGGGGAGGCTTCCTGAACTCCCACAATTGGATAGCGGCCGAAAAGACGTCATTAAATGGGTGCCCTCTAAATCAGGTATTTTTGATGTTAAATCGACCTACAAAGCCTTGGATATCAATAGACCCACAGTTCCTTGGTATCATCTGGTATGGCATTCCTTCTCTATCCCTAGATTTTCCTTTATTCTATGGATGCTGATACACCAAAGAATACTAACCAAGGATAGACTTGCCAAATGGGGCGTCATTCAGCAATGTGCTTGTGTCTTATGTAGAGAGCATGATGAAGACTCCAATCACCTTTACTTTGAGTGTACCTACAGTAACAAAGTTTGGCAGCAGGTATTGGTATGGAATGGCTTTAGTAACCAAGCTAAACCGTGGGTGGAAACAATGGAATGGGCTGCCAATCGATTTGTCGGCACTAACCCATTATCACCCATATTTAAGGTCTCTCTTGCAGCGGTAGTGTACCTCATTTGGAGTGAAAGAAATAGAAGAGTTTTTAAAAATAGTTACCTGCCTCCAGAAGATGTCCTTCATCATATTCGATGGGCTATTCAAGCTAGACTATCAGACAAGGACCATATGATAAAAGACACCCCAAGGACTAGACAGGTGGTTAGCAATTGGGGGCTCAACTGGAAGTTCGGCTAGGAGTTGGATGGTCAGATTCCATTTTTTTCTTCTCTCTATCTTCTATTCTCCTTTGTCTTGTGGACAATGTAGCCATGTGTCCTTATTGATGTATTTTGTTTCTACTTTTCTGTATGGTTGGGTTGTTACCCTTGTGCGTCTCCATGACGTTTGTTGAGCTCTCATTGTAAATACCTATTTATTAATGCATTTTGGACTTACTTTCCAAAAAAAAAAAAAAAGCTTTTGCACAACTATCACCTTCATGGCCCGCATAAGAAATGTGCTCTCAAAATCGACATCCGAAAAGCTTTTGATTCCGTTTCTTGGAAGAGCATCAGGGAAATGCTGATTGCTGTGCATGTCCCAATGAAGTTTGTAAATTGGATAATGGAATGTGTGACCACGCCTTCCTTCTCCATCATGCTCAATGGTTCTCTTTCTGGATTCTTCAAGGGAGCAAAAGGCCTACGACAAGGGGATCCCATATCACCGTACCTTTTTGTCTTGGTCATGGAAGTGTTTCATATGATATTGCAGAGGAACACCATTCAAGGTTTTGCTTACCACCATAGATGTGAGGCCATAGGCCTTAAGATGCTGTGCTTTGCGGATGATCTTTTCATTTTCTCTAAGGCGGACACTAGTTCTCTACAGTGCATCCTTAACTCTCTCCATGATTTTCACCAATTGACAGGCCTTCAACTTAACAAGCAAAAAAGCTCCATGTTCCTTAGTGGTGTGGATCAAGAAACCAAGGCTGACCTTGCCTCATTCTCAGGTATTTCCCTTGGTGATTTGCCGGTTAAATATCTTGGCCTCCCTCTTTTTACCTCTAAGCTTTCTTGGAAGGATTGTGAGCCACTTATCAATCAAGTTAAGTTGAAGACCCAATCTTGGAAGGGTAGAAGCCTCTCTTATGCGGGTAAGTTAACTCTCATCAAGGCTGTCTTGTTCTCTATCAAGGCACATTGGCTCTCCACTTTCATTATTCCTAAAAAGGTTATACTTGATTTGGAGAGGATATCCAGAAGATTTTTGTGGTCGGGGCCGGATCTTAGGCGCAAGATGAATCCTATAAGCTGGAAAATCATATGCACTCCAAAAAATGAGGGTGGCCTTGGTCTTTTCCAACTAAGCACATGGAATAGAGTTGCAACAATGAAGCACGCATGGAAAGTTCTGTCCAAGGGCAATTCCTTATGGTAACGATGGGTCCATAGTTACCTTGTTAAGGATCGTAATTTCTGGACTTTAAACCTTTCAGGCACTTCATCTTGGGCATGGAGAAAGATCCTTAAGTTGAGGCAGGGAATGGCTCACCTCATAAAAAAGAAGATTCATCATGGCCTTGGCACCTCCTTGTGGTATGACAATTGGCATCCGGTTGGTCCCTTGTTCAATACATATGGTTATCGGTTGATTTATGATTCAAGTCTTACCAGTCAAGCAAAGGTGTGCAGCATAATCTCTGGTGATTCATGGGATCCTCCCGTTGCAGTTTCCCCAGATTTAATTGAAGTGTGGAGCAGGCTTGGTAAACTCCCGAACCCCATCCCTGACCTTGAAGATGTTGTGCTATGGACACCTTCTAAATCAGGTATATTTGATATCTCCAGTGCATATAAGAGCCTACTTAACCGAGGGAATCAGGTTCCTTGGTACAAGATCGTGTGGTTTCCAAAGCACATCCCCAAGCATGCTTTTATTCTATGGCTAGCAGTGAACCAAAGGTTGCTTACCAAAGATCGGCTTCATAAGAGGGGCATTGTCCCCAATACTACATGTGTGCTTTGCAGGACACACACAGAATCCCACCAGCACTTGTTCTTTGAGTGCACATACAGTGCACATATATGGAACCGTATAATGCAGTGTAATGGAGTTGCAAGAACCAACCGCACTTGGGTGGACCTAGTACAATGGGCTTCGTCCATAAAGCTAGGTAGCATCCATGCTTTTCTCATCTTCAGGTTATCACTTGCAGCAAGTGCTTATCATATTTGGAGAGAAAGAAACCGGAGGGTGTTCAAGAATAGTTACATGCCATGGGAGCTGTTGTGCTCCACCATTATCATGGATGTTCAAGGCAAGGCCAATTTGGAACGTGCAGTTCTACCAGATTCCCCTCTCCACCGACACCTTCTTGCTCATTGGAGCTTGAATTGGGACCTCGTTAGGTGATGCTTGGGCTCGTCTTGTAATTGTTTGGACCCGTCTTCTAATGTGCCCCCACCTTTGTGGGAGCTCATGGGGGTTTTTGGCTTGTGTTGGTTTCTTGCTTCCGCTTTTATTAGGCGGTTTGTTCTCACCTCATTTTAATTATCTTTCTTAATGAATTCTCTGGACTTAGCTTCCAAAAAAAAAAAATAATCTGCACACTTCTTGCCTTATTCGACTACTCAGAATCTAGCGTCACTGGTTGATCTATATACATGGGAGATAGTTCGGTTGCATGGGGTCCCGGTGTCTATTGTGTCAGATAGGGATTCCCGTTTCACGTCTCACTTTTGGCAGTGTTTCCAGGATGCCATGGGTACCAAGTTGAGTTTCAGTACCAGTTTCCATCCGCAGACTGATGGTCAGTCCGAGAGGACTATCCAGACTTTGGAGGACATGTTGAGGTGTTGTGTTTTGGATTGGGGTGGCAGCTGGAGCAAGTATTTGCATCTAGTGGAGTTTGCCTACAATAATAGTTACCAAGCTAGCATCCAGATGGCACCGTATGAGGCTTTGTATGGTAGGGTGTGCAGATCACCAGTATACTAGGTTGAGATTGGGGAAAAACAGTATTTTGGGCCAGAAATTATTCAAGACAGTATGGAAAAAGTAAAACTTATCAAGAAGCGGATATTAACTGCACAGAGTCGTCAGAAGAGTTACGCAGATACTAGACGGTGAGAGCTGAGATTCGAAGTGGGAGATATGGTCTTTTTAAAGATTTCCCCATCCAAAGGCATTAGGAGATTTGGGAAGAAAGGGAAATTATCACCCCGGTTCATTGGTCCATATGAGATAGTGAAGGAGATTAACCCAGCAGCATATCGTTTGGATTTACTGGGTCACGTGGAAGGGGTATATGATGTATTTCACATTTCTATGCTACGTAAGTATATCTCTGATCCCAGTCATGTGATAGATTCCAAACCTTTGGTGATTTGGGAGGATTTGACGTATGAAGAGAAGCTAGTACAGATTTTGGATCGACGTGAGCAGATCCTTCGCACCAAAGTGATAGCCTTGGTGAAAGTATTGTGGCAAAACCATTCCATTGAAGAATGCACTTGGGAAGGCGAGGAAGAGATGAGGAAGAAATATCCAGAGTTATTCAATTCCTCTTGAGGTAAATTTCGAGGGCGAAATTTTTGTAGGGGGGAGAATGTAAAACCCCGATAATTTTTATGATTTATGGGAAAAATAAATAATAATCATAAGTATTTAAGCTAATAAGGTGTGTGGATGTAGGAGTTTCGGTGGGCGAGCACACACCAGATCAGAGTTTTAAAGTTCGTCGAGCGGCAAGCGTATTTACGGAAGGTATAAATACTTTAAGAAATTAGGTTTTGGGTTTTGCTCTGAATACGCGTATACTCTACTGAGAGGTTTGACGGCTGCGGCGTTTTGTTTAGGGTTCTTCGGGAGAGAGGAGTTGGGGAAGTTCTGTGAGAGAGAAGAGCTGGGGAAGACTTCCTGTCGGTAGGTATTTGTTATCAAGAAGTTTAGAAGGGTTTTTCCTTCAAAGAACCTCTGCTCGACCATAGCAAGCAGTCGGCCGAACTGCTGGTTGGGGATTTTCTCTTCAGGGTTGCTGTTGCCAAGACTTTTTTTTGGAAAGTAAGTAAGTGATTCATTCAATGGAAAAAGTATGTACATAACACATCAAGGTGACAATAGTCCACCTTGGACAGAAGGACGCCTCTTGGCCAGAGCCTAAGCATCAATCAATCATGCATCCCCAACCGAGATCCAAGATCCATAACACAAGCAAAGTACACTAAAAAACTAAACACGTGCATGATGAAGGGAAGGTTGCCACCTTATCTCCCACTTCTCCAAAACTTTTCTTGCCCGGTCATACTCAGTAGGTTGGATACTAAGTGTTGCACCCATATCCTTGATATCGGCCATCACCAAGGAGTAGACTTTTTGTGCTGGCAAGTAGCTTGCTTTAAATATTCGTCTATTTCTCTCCTTCCAAATATGGTAAACACTTGCTGCAAGTGACACTCTAGCAAGAGTTTTTGCTAGACTTTTTCCTGTAAAGTGATGAGCTGCCCATTGAATGAGATTCTCCCAAGGCCGGTTCAGTGCCATGACTTCATTCTTTTGTAGTAGTTGTTTCCATATCTTCCAACTATATGTGCATTCAAAGAAAAGATGTGGGATGGTCTCCACCTGTAACCTGCAAAGAACACATGTGTTGCTCCTCACAATGCCCCATTCATGAAGCTTGTTTACTGTAGCAAGGCCATTCATGATTGCTAGCCATAGTATGAAAGAATGCCTCGGAATGCAAGGGTTGGACCAAACCAGCTTTGACCATGCAACAACTGGCCTATGAACAAGTAATGCTCTGTACGTTTCTCCCATTGCAAACTTTCCAGATTTTGAA
The DNA here is from genome assembly GCA_947561395.2 of Buxus sempervirens. NCBI lineage: Eukaryota > Viridiplantae > Streptophyta > Magnoliopsida > Buxales > Buxaceae > Buxus > Buxus sempervirens. The sequence continues at coordinate 29,587,029 of OX387186.1, read as the reverse complement.
GTACTCCATGTGATGATGTCTTCAAGGCTGCTATTTGGCTTTGGAAGAAGGTCAAGCTTGTTCAATATCTCAATCAAGTCAGCTGACACTGCCACAGGTGGATCCCAATCTTGTTGGTGAATAATCTCTTCAACCATTGCTGTTCTTGAGAGCCCAAAATCATAGATTGCTCTCTGCCCATATTTTTCAATAAGGGGACCATCCACATGCCAATTATCATACCACAGTGATGTACTTTTCCCATTGTGAACACTATGCTTTACAAACGGGCGTGCATGAGCACGGTTTCTCAAGATCTTTCTCCATGCCCATGAACATGAAGAAGGGATACTAATCGCCCAGAAGTTATGGCCTTTAAGTAGCCATTTGTGCACCCATGCAGTCCATATGCCGTCTTCATGTGCCACTACTCTCCATATGTGCTTGAAGATGGCAGCTTTGTTCCATTCGTACATACTGAAGAGGTTCAGTCCTCCAGCCTCTTTCGGGGCACAAACTGCAGTCCAACTCACCGGGACAATTTTCCTCTTGTGCTTTGACCCTGTCCACAAAAACCATCTACAAATTTTGTCAATTTCTTTCAATACTCCCTTAGGGAGCATAAAATTAGATATCCAGAAAAGGCATATGGATTGGAGCACCGATTTTACAAGTAAGAGTCTCCCGGCATAAGACAAATTTCTGCATTTCCATGATTGCAACCTAGCTTGGACTCGGTTAATCAGGGGTTCACAGTCTTTTGCAGCTAGCCTTGTTGACACGAGTGGAAGCCCCAAGTACCTTACAGGAAGTTCTCCTTCTAGAAGGCCTAACCTTTCTAGCATTGAGTGCTTTGTGTCTTCCTCAACCCCACAAAAGTAGATGGAACTCTTTTCTTTGTTGGTTTTCAGTCCTGCCACCATCTCAAGTTTCCCAAGGCCTTGGAGCATACACTGCAGTGACATCATATCCCCATGGCAAAATAAGAACAAGTCATCAGCAAAACATAACATTTTGATATTTTGAGGTTGGCATCTGTGGTGAAACTTGAAGTCAACCTCCGTTGCTTCCTTGATCTGCATGTTGAACATTTCCATGACTAGTACAAACAGATACGGGGAGAGAGGATCACCTTGTCTAATCCCATTAGTTCCTTTAAAGAAACCATTCAAGCCTCCATTAATCATTAATGAGAAGGAGGGGGTGGATATGCATTCCATCACCCACTCTATAAACCTTGTGGGGAATCTCATCGCACTTAGGATACTTCTTATACACTTCCACTTCACGGAGTCATATGCCTTGCAAAGGTCAATTTTCATGGCACACTTTGCATGTGGGCTTTGTAAGTGGTAATTGTGCATCAGCTCATGAGTAAGTAGAATATTGTCTGATATACTTCTCCCTGGGATGAAGGCCGACTGGTAATGTCCAACTACTGTTGAGATAACCCTCTTAAGTCTGTTTGCCAAGATCTTTGCCATGCACTTATAGATAACATTAACACATGAGATAGGTCGATAGTCACTTGCCTTTTCAGGATTGCTGCATTTCGGTACCAGTGTCACCGCCGTTGAGTTTAGTTGCTTGAGCATCTTGCCTGAGGAGAAGAAGTCCCTTATTGCCTCAGAAACATCTTTCCCCACTATTACCCATGCCCTCTTAAAGAATTTTGCTGTAAAACCATCCGGACCAGGAGCCTTGTCATCTTTGAGTGCAAACATGGTATTTTTAATCTCCTCCATCGTGACATCTGCCTGTATCTCTTGGATCTGCTCCTCATTAAGCTTTCTATCAAGTTCAGGCATGGCAATCTTCTCATGAGTGGTAACAGTAGCATTACCCAGTATCCTACGGAAATGCTGTACAAACACGTCCTTAACTCCCATAAAATCAGTAACTTTCTGCCCTTCATCATTATACACACTTTGAATGCTATTGAAAGCCCTTCGTGCTATTAGATTATTGTGGAAAAAAGGAGTGTTGAGGTCCCCTTCTCGCATCCAAAGAATACGAGATTTCTGTCTCACCTGTGATTCCTCATCTTTCATCAACTGCATTAGCTCACATCTTAGAGATAGCTCTCTCCTATGGAGCTCTTGACATGTGGGTCTAGATTGAATCTCCTTCTGGCAGCCCTCAAGATCACCACGAGTGGACTTGACCTTTTCCTCTAAGAGTGAGAATTTCATGCTTTTGCTCCATGCCTTAAGTCTGATTTTTACTTGCTGCAATTTCTTCACCACTCTAAACATCGGGGTTCCCAGTACCTGAATCTGCCATGCTTCCTGAACAATATGCAAGAATTCCTCATGATCAGTCCAAAAGTTAAAAAACCTAAACGGCTTATTACCTTGAGGAGGCTTCGGATACAACGAAATGGTGACCGGGGAATGATCTGAAATCCCTGGGTTAAGGAACTATGCTTCGGAATGTTGAAATTCAGATGCCCACCCTAAGTTGGTGAGGGCACGGTCCAGCTTGCATGTGATCCTTTTATTGCCTTCACTTTGGTTAGACCATGAGTAGAATGCACCTTTGAACTTTAGGTCAAATAACCTAGCCTGGTTTATAAAGCTGTTGAACTCCTGGGTTGGTCTCATTTTTATACTTCTACCACCAATCTTTTCATTATCCCTTCTAACACAATTAAAGTCCCCCATTACAAGCCAAGGTAGATCAGTGACTTCCTTACTGAGGTCATTCCAAAGATGAGATCTTTCACTGCAATCATTGGATGCATAAATACATGTAACATAACACAACTTCTTAGTTACTACAAACTCCACGCCACAATGGATAAACTGGTCAGATGCCGATATCCTTGAGACAAGGATTTCCTTTGGGTTGTACATGATCCATATGCGGCCCTTAAGAGCTTTATCGTAATTGGAAATGAGTTCCCAATGGGGAGCAATACAGCTCTTCACTACTTGGGCATTTATTGCCCTGACTTTCGTTTCAACAAGACAAACAAAGGCTAGTCTGTTAACATCAATCATTCTCCTAACTTCCAACTGCTTGACGGGGCAATTTAATCCCCTAATATTCCATGCGGCGATCTTGATCATTTGGGGGGTGATGGTAGATGCCTATCAAGCTTCCGCTTACCATCTTCAATTCCATATGACCTTTTGGCCATTTTCATTGCCACTTCATCAACAAGGATCTTTTTCTTCTTTCTATTCTTTCTTTTGGATGAACTATCTCCAGCACTTCCTCCTTCAAGGTGATCTATGCCATTTTGGGCTACCGAGGACAAAATCTCAAATCTGTTCGGGCTTTCATTCACGACCTGGTTCTCGGACTGTCCTTGTGCAACGGCTTCCGTGGTGGCTTGAGGAGGCATTTCAGGTGCTACCTCGACGTTGTTGCTACACTCTCCTTGTTCACTTATTTCTGTCATTACCATAGTCCGAAGCACTTCTTTTCCTTTAACTCCGACTATTTGCCAAGGTTCTGATTCATCGTTTGCATTATTAGGCAGTGGTTCACCAGTCGGCATTTGTCCCACTTCCCCTTGAATCTCCACAATTTCATCATGCAGCAATGGGTTAACATCACCCCCTTGTGCCTGATTTGCCATTCTACCCGTGGGCTTCCATTGTTTCCTTCCTAGGTTAACTTTACACTTGGTATCATCATGCCCAAACACCTTACAATGGTGGCAGCTCATGGGTTTCCAGTCATACTCGACATCAACTTGAAGCCCCTCCTCCAATCCATTTCCACATGTGTTGAGGAAAATAGTCTTTGGCCATGTACTTTCCAAATCAACTTCAACGCAAACTCTGGCATATGAAAGACGTGATCTCTTCTCCGTATGCTCATCCAGAAATAGAGGCTTTCCCACACCACTAGCCAAGAAGCTTAACCCCTCCTCAGTCCAGTACTCCATTGGGACATTGTAGAGCTTTATCCAAAGGGTAGTTTGCTTAGCTGGGATTTTACAAACTGCATGTTTGGTTCCCACTCCTTCAGGATTAAGAGACGTCCAGCTAGGTGCCATGGGGCTTCTTGCAAGACTCTTGAGCTCACACTTGCATCTTCAAATTTGAAAATGAGGAAGCCATTGTCCACTGCCGAGACATGTACTTTGCCAAACCTCCTCCACAGCCTTTCCACAAGGCTCTTTACGACACCAAAAGGCAATCTTTTGTCAAGAAAGTGCCCAACTAAACTCCCCTCCCAATGTTTGATACCCTGCTCTGCCACCGTAGGGGGAGGGCACACCACCACCTTGCCATCAATAATCTCAGGCCTATGGTACTTCAGTTTGTCTTGGAGCACTTCGGTAGGTCAAACAACCTATTCCATGTTTTTTCAGATCCTGCCCCCCCCCTGCGAATTCAGGTCTACAGGTGGTTCAGACCTCTGAGCACAGCAGGAGCTCAAAATGGTAACATTGACTCCTGGCTCTTGCAACTCATGCTCGTTTAGAGTAATTCCGCCTGCAGCACCAGTTGCATGCCTGATGGTGGCAGTCGCAGCAGTACCAGGTGCGACAGGCACGTTAGGCAGTGGCGGGAATTCCAAATTTGAAGTCGCATGAGCCGATACCACTGTTGCATCCATGCCGTAATGCCACTGATAACCCTGGAAAACCACTCAGGCGACAGCACCCCAAACAACCTCAGACCAGCACCAGAAACCAGATCACTGATGAACAGGAGATCCGAAATCCACAATCCACAATCCACGCACAGAAGAATCACGATCAATAGTCCTAGAATCATCCACAAGCACCATGCGAACAAGCCACGAACAGAATGCCAGGTCCTTAAGAATCGATGAGAGCAGGGACAGAAACCAACTCCCACATGCGATACCACCCGAGCTCGAAGCAGTGAACCCACGAACAGAAACGAAAGCCACGAACAGCAATCCAAACGATAACCACTGATAATAATGAACAATGCTCCACGAACGGAAACGCCAGCTACGAACAGAAATGAACAATGCTCCACGAAGTAGTTGAACAGAAACGAACAATCAATGCTCCACGAGCAGAAACGAAAGAAACTTCAAAAAAACCAGATGTTGCTCAGACCACCACGCACAACACCTCAGACCACCTCAGATCAACACCTTAGATAACAACGACCAGCACCAAATCTGCCTTGAAAGATCCACGAACCAAACCCAGACCAGCGAGCCACTGAACGCCTCCAGCCCCTCACACCCCCCAGCACCTCACCGCCAGCACCTCATGACCACCAGCTCACGACCACCACCAGCACCTCACCACCCGCACTTGACCACCAGCTCACGACCACCAGCACCTGACCTCCAGCTCACGACCACCAGACAACAACGACCAGCACCAAATCTGCCTTGAAAGATCCACGAACCAAACCCAGACCAGCGAGCCCCTGAACGCCTCCAGCCCCTCACACCCCCCAGCACCTCACCGCCAGCACCTCATGACCACCAGCTCACGACCACCACCAGCACCTCACCACCCGCACCTGACCACCAGCTCACGACCACCAGCACCAACAGCACCTTACCGCCAGCACCTCATGACCACCAGCTCACGACCACCACCAGCACCTCACCACCAGCACCTCAGCATATAAGGTGAGTGGCACTGTTTTAAAACCTGGGTTTGTGTTATTCGTAGTTTTTAATTCGAATGCATATGGTTGTGGAATGAGTTATTCATTGGTTTTTCTGGGCGGAGATAGTCCGAAGGATTTTTCTGTATAACTAAATGGGGATAAATGAAAAGTGTGTCAGATTAATTTCAAAATAGGTTTGAATGTGTTCTGGGGGTATTAGGAGACTAGAGGAATGGTTACAGACCGAAAAAGTTCGGCCAGAGTTGAAGATTTGGATTTAACAGAGAACTGAAAAACACAGTGGGTATCCGCCCACTTGCCGCCCACCTGGGGCTCACTTCGGTAGTGGGCGCAAGGATAAAATTTACTATCCGCCGAGCTCGCGCTCACTTAAAATCTGATGCGCCCATTTCGCGCCCGCTTGGCGCCGAGCTCACGCTCGCTTACTATCAAGTAGGCGCATACCCCAAGTTTAGGCAATTTACTATCCGCCCACCTCGCGCGGCTAGCGCAGGAGGTGAGCGCATAGTCCATTTTCTTTGCCGAATTACATAATTGAGTAAACCAATGTGGATTTTGATGATAGGAGGTTTCGAGTACTTAACAAATTACATGTTTAGGACTTTAGAGACAAAATTACTTGTGAGAACATTAAAGATAGATTCTGGAATTTCTTAAGAGCTTCCAAGGTAAATGTAGGGCGAATTGTAGGTGATGTTCTGGATACCAAACACTGGAGATTTTATTTAGTTCTTTTGGTTAAATACTGTACTTGATTGAGATTTTATTAAACCTTGTTTTTCTCGATGGCAAGTTTTGAAATGGGTTGCAAAGATTTTTTTTTTTTTTTTTTGGAAAGTAAGTAGTTTCCATTAATGAGAAAAAGATAAAAAGAAAATTTACAATGAAGTAGAGAGACCTCTACCACCAAACAGTAGCACACCTATAAAGGTGGCTATACAAAAGTACAAAAAATACGAGGGAAAGGATACATAAACAAGAACTTCCTAAATGAAGTTGATATAGATATTCCAATTTTCACAGATTTTCCTGTATATGGAATTATCTTTTACTGTAAGTCTACTATGGGAAAACTTCATTTGAACATCAAGACCAATGTTCTTCATAAGGTTCTCAGGTGGACTTGCTTGTTGCTGAAAAATTCTTCTATTTCTCTCTGTGAGTTGATGTTCTTCTATTGCAAAGATTCTTCTATTGCAAAGATTATTTACTTGTTTGAGTTGATGTTCTGGTTGGAGCACTTGTGAGGAATGACTGTTCTGGTTGGAACACTTGTGTGAGATGATGTTCTAGTTGGAACAACTTGTGATGTGTGTACTGAATGCGGGGTTTTATTTGGTGATTTATCGGTTGGGTTTAGCTTCCCATGGATCCTTGTTAAGCTTAGTAATGTGATGGTATGTGTTTATTGGTGTAATTGCATGGCCTTGTGTGTTGCCACGACCAATGTAGAGCAGCCAGATACTCTGAGTAGGCCTGGTTGTCAGTGCCGATACCCAGAGTAGGCCAGCATTGGATGACGATACCTTGAGTAGGTCGTCATTTCAGAGTGTCCGATACCCTGAGTAGGCCGGAACTGTGTACATGGAGGTGTGGAGTGTCTACTTGGCATGTAAATTAATCAATGTAACCATATGCATGACATTGACCTTTTTTGTGTTGTTACCGGAAATGTGTTGTTTTAAATTGTGGGTTATTTATCGAAGCATGTCTTATAACTGTATTAACTATTTCTGCATGCATGTGTCACTCGCTGAGATATTCGTATCTCATCCCTCGTTGTTGTTTTATTTTTCAGATCTTCGTGGTGAGGCGCCTACTGGGGTAGATCCGACTGACACCTATACGGAGGAGGATTATTATTACCAACCTTAGACTAGTAGGTTGTTTAGTTTTAAACTTTTTTTAATTAATTTTGTGGAAATTGTAATAAGGTAGTAAATTGGAACCATTTGCTGTATTTGAAGATTCCATAAATTGTTTGGATGAGAATTTTGATTGTGCACTCTGATATGATATAAATTGTGTGTGATTATCCAGCGATCACCATTAGTGAGATCCTTACCTAACCCTCTGGGAGACGTGTTATATCTTTAATGAAAAACATGGATCCAGGGCGTTACAGAGATGGTATCAGAGACTTAAAGCTGGAATTAGAAGTTCCTAGGTAGTATGACCTTAGGAGACCCTGGGGAAATAATGTGTGTACGCTAGATAGAACCATGAGGTTTAGAAGAGAGTTCCTAACTAATGTGGTGTTTTCTGTTTTACAGGAAATCATGTCTGGTAGAGGCAGACGCACGAGAGCTATGGAATATCCAGAGGAGGATATACCGCAGGAGCAACCACCTGCACCTCCACGAGGAGCTCCGCCTGCAGTTGAGGATATTTGGGCTGTTGTTGGCTCACTTGCCAAGCTCCTTGCATTAGAGAGGGAGGAGAGGATGAGTCACACGGGAAATGGGAACGGGAATGGCCACAGAAATGGTCATGGAGCAGATGTGGATCAGCAACGGAGAGGAGAGGAGTTGTCCTTGATGGACATTGATCAGTTCAGGAAGTTGACCGCCCCACCTTTCCATGGAGTTCCAGATCCTTTAGAGGCAGAGAGTTGGGTGGCCAGAGTTGAGCGTATGATCGATACCATGGATTGCCCAGAGGACAGGAAGGTGCGATTAGCCACTTTCACGCTAGAGGGCGAGGCCCAACATTGGTGGCAGTCTTTGAGGAGGTGGGCTGCAGAGGGGATTCAGATGGCATGGGACCAATTTAGGCAGGTTTTCTACGAGCAGTATTTCTCTGCTGAGGTGAGGCTACAGAAGGAGAGAGAGTTCATGGACATCTCTCAGGGTTCTTTGACCGTGGCGCAATATGAGGCCCGATTCGCGGTTCTTTCTCGATCTGCGCACCACATCGTACATGACGAGCAGAGACGCACTCAGCATTTCGAGAGAGGGTTGAGGGCTGATATCAGGCGTATGGTCTCAGTATTGATGTGCACTAGGTATTCTGACTCGGTTGGGAGAGCACTACGGGTCAAGAGGGAGATTCGAGATTCGGGGGCAGAGCAGAGCAGAGGGAGAGTGCAGCCTAGTGTTCCAGAGCCACGTAGGGTTCCAGACAGGGACAAAAGGCCGAGGCTTGATACCGGAGGTTTTGGGTCTTATGGAGAGAGAGATAGGAGGAGTTATGGAAGCTGTTTCAGCTGTGGCAAATTCCACATTCCGGGTCCCTGTGTAGCACCACCAGGAGCATGTTTCAGATGTGGTCAACACGGTCACCGGGTGGCAGGATGCCCACATCCGGCCACATATCAGCTGCATAGGACCGTTAACACAGTTTCTGGGGACAACCGGTCAGCTAATGCTCCACGATTCCAGTATCCTAGGCCAGCACCAGCATTACCAACACCGCCGAGATCACAGGGTCAGAGCAGCAGTGGATATCAGGGTAGGCAGGCACCCCAGAGGCAGCAGGCACCACCTACACGCCCGCAGCAGCAGTAGACGAGGGTGTATGCCGTGGCAGCGAAGGAGGATGAGACAGAGAGGGAACTTACTAAGGAGGCTCGAGAGGAGGAGCTGAGTGCACCACAGCTTGTTGGAGGTATTCTTTTTATACATGGTAGATCGGCTATATGTTTGTTTGATTCGGGTGCCTCTAGATCTTTTATTGCTCCTCCTTGTGCATTTCGTATTGGTCTGATTCTTGCCACACTTGAGTCTAAGTTGCTTGTACACACACCATTGGGAGAGACGACTAGAGTACAGATTGTATTTAGAGACTGCATGATTCGGTTAGGTTCCTTAGAGTTGCCAGGGGACTTGGTGGAGTTGAGTTTTGGGGAGTTCGATGTGATTTTGGGTATTGATTGGCTGTTTAGGCATCATATGAGTATATATTGTCATCGGGGTACTATTATGGTATGTCAACCCGATTAGCCTATGCACTGTTTCCGGTGTGAGGGACTAAGTACACGGATTAGTTTGGTTGCTTCCATTGAAGTTGAGAAGGCAGAGTCTGGGGCACCTAGTCTCTCTAGTGTGTGCCTGTGGCATTAGAGTTTGAGGACATCTTCCCTGAGGACTTGCAGGGATTACCACCATCTAGAGAGGTCGAGTTCAGTATACGACTCTTACCTAGTACGGCCCCGGTGTCCAAACCTCCATACCGAATGTCACAACCTGAGAACCAAGAGGTGAAGAAGCAGTTAGATGAGCTGGAAGCAAAGGGTTTCATTAGACCCAGTGTGTCACCATGGGGTGCACCAGTCCTGTTTGTCCAGAAGAAGGACGGGTCGAAACGGATGTGTATAGATTACCTCCAGTTGAACCAGGTCACCATTAAGAATAAGTATCCATTGCCTCGGATTGACGATTTGTTCGACCAGTTGAGGGGAGCGTCTTGGTTTTCTAATATCGACCTCAGATCGGGGTACCATCAGTTGAGAGTAGCGCCTTATGATATAGAGAAGACGGCTCTCCGCACACGGTATGGGCATTACGAGTTTCTGGTTATGCCATTTGGGCTAACTAATGCCCCGGTTGTCTTCATGAATCTGATGAATCGTGTATTTCATCCTTACTTCCACAGTTTCGTGGTCGTGTTTATTGACGACAGTTGGTGTATTCCCAGAGTAGAGAGGATCACATGCAGCACCTCAGGACAGTGTTACAGACATTGAGGGAGCACCGATTGTACGCCATGTTCAGTAAGTGTCAGTTCTGGTTGAGAGAGGTGAGTTTCTTGGGGAACGTGATTTCTGGAAACGGCATAGCAGTGGATCCAGCTAAAGTGCAGGCTGTTGCAGAGTGGCCTAGACCTTCATCTGTGACAGAGATTCGGAGTTTCTTGGGGATGGCTGGATATTACAGGAGATTCATAGAGAATTTTTCCAGAGTAGCAGAACCTCTATCCAATCTCACCAAGAAGGCAGTGAAGTTTGAATGGAGTGATAAGTGTGAGACCAGCTTTTAGGAGTTGAAATGTAAACTATCTACAGCTCCAGTTCTGATTGTTCCATCAGTGAGCGAAGGATTTTCTATCTATTGTGATGCTTCACGAGTAGGATTGGGCTGTGTTTTGATGCAGCAGAGGCGGGCTGTAGAATATGCTTCGAGGTTACTACGTCCTCATGAGAATAATTATCCTACCCATGATCTGGAGTTGGCAGCGATCGTGTTTGCACTCAAGTTATGGAGGCACTACTTGATGGGAGCTCAATTTGAGATATTCTCAGATCATAAGAGCTTGGATTATATATTTTCTCAAAGGGAGTTGAATATGAGACAAAGGAGATGGATGGATCTCCTAAAGGACTATGATTTTACTCTTCATTACCACCCTGGTAAGGCAAATGTGGTGGCAGATGCTCTGAGCCGTAGGAGTGTTTCTCAGGAGGGGGTGGCCACATTAGCTAGTTTTATGGTTAGCCAGTGCACTCTAGTTGATACAGTGGTAGAATAGCCAGGAGAGTTTAGCACCCACGGTCATGGTTTGATTTTGTCACAAGTTCAGGTGGAGCCTGAGTTGATACAGAAGATTCGTGATAGGCAGTTGACTGATTCTGAGTTGACACGTACCAGGGAGTTTTTTTTTTTTTTTTTGGAAAGTAAGTCCAAATATGTATTAGAAAAAGAAATATGTACAATGATCGCTCAAACAGCGTTGGAGTAACGCACAAAAGGGGTTAACAAAACATGGCCTCAACGAACAAAGACCAAAGCAAAAACAATAAGCTCTCAAACGCCTTACACAAAAATAGGGGTAATCTCTCAATTTGCAAAGAACCTTCTATTGGCGCTGTTGTCCTCCACAGCTTCTTGTGATTGGCCGAACCTCATTCTAATATCCGCAATGATTGACTTAAGAAGTGTATCAGCTGGAGTTGCTTTGTTTTGAAATATTCTTGCATTTCTTTCCCTCCAAATATGGTAGATCATCGCAGCCAAGGAACATTTGCCTATACGGTGCTGGAGTTTTTTCCCCTTCCAGTGGCGGGTAGCCCATTCAATAACCAGAATCCATTGATTTAAGGTCACCAAGGCACAATTCCTTGTCATGATTGCTGTCCATATGGCATTAGAATACGCACAATGGAAAAAAAGGTGGTTCAAGTCTTCATTGCTATTCTGGCATAAGACACATCTAGATGCACTTATAGCACTCACGTTCAACTTCAACAGTCTATCTTGGGTCAATAGCCGCTGGTGAATAGAGAGCCAAAGGATGAAAGCATGCTTGGGGATGCATCCTTTGAACCAAACAATCTTCTTCCAAGGTACCTTTTGCATTTGTATTCTTTTTTTTTTTCTTTGGAAAGTAAGTCCAAATATGTATTAGGAAAAAAATATGTACAATGATCGCTCAAACAGCGTTGGAGTGATGCACAAAAGGGGAAACAAACATGGCCTCAACGAACTAAGACCAAAGCAAAATAACAAAGCACTCAAAATGCCTTACACAAAAGGCTCTCAAAATGACTTAAACAAAATTTAGGGGTAATCTCCCAATTTGCAAAGAACCTTCTATTGGCGCTGTTGTCCTCCACAGCTTCTTGTGGTTGGCCGAACCTCATTCTAATATCCGCAATGATTGTCTTAAGAAGTGCATCAGCTGGAGTTGCTTTGTTTTGAAATATTCTTGCATTTCGTTCCCTCCAAATGTGGTAGATCATCGCAGCCAAGGAACATTTGCCATTACGGTGCTGGGGTTTTTTCCCCCTCCAGTGGTGTGTAGCCCATTCGATGACCAGAATCCATTGATTTAAGGTCACCAAGGCACAATTCCTTGTCATGATTGCTGTCCATATGGCTTTAGAATACTCACAATGGAAAAAAAGGTGGTTCAAGTCTTCATTGCTATTCTGGCATAAGACACATCTAGATGCACTTATAGCACTCACGTTCAACTTCAACAGTCTATCTTGGGTCAAGAGTCGCTGGTGGATAGAGAGCCAAAGGATGAAAGCATGCTTGGGGATGCATCCTTTGAACCAAACAATCTTCTTCCAAGGAACCTTTTGCATTTGTATTCTAATAGCATTGTAAGTGGACTTGATAGAGAACATACCAGAAGAGTTGAGCTTCCATATGACCTTGTCATTTCTGTCCTAGTTGGGATTTGGGAGGTTGTGAAGGTCCTCCCGAGCTTCAATCAAGTCATGGCTTTGTGCAATAGGAGGACTCCATGAATTTCCAGAAATAATGGCAGCCACAGGGGCAGTTAGGGGAATCCCAGCATCGTATCTTATTCTCTCACCATATACCTTGAGAAGAATGCCTTTGGGGTGTCATATATCGCACCAAAGGCTGGTGTGTATACCATTCCCAATCTCGTACTTAACAAAGTCCACAGCAATATCACAGCTCTTTAGGATTTTCCGCCACACCCAGGTTGCTGATTGTGGAGGGTTGATCTGCCACACATTTCTTCCCCTGAGCAAGTAAGTCTTTGTCCAATGAACCCAAAGCGAAGAGTTCGAAGAGACAAGCCTCCATAGGTGTTTAACAATTGCCGCTTTGTTCCACCGATTCATATCAATTAGCCCAAGGCCTCCTTTCTCAATTGGGGTGACCACGACTTCCCATTTCACAGGGACAATTTTCCTTTGGTTGTTCATCACTGACCAAAGAAAGTTTCTGCAAAGCCTCTGTATTTCATTGATAACCTGCTTGGGAAGAATGAAAGTAGAAAGCCAGTGCACCATGGTGGATAAAAGAACAGTTCTTACCAGCAACGTCTTTCCTGCATAAGAGAGTAATCGGGCTTTCCATGACTGAATTTTGGTCTGAATTTTTGCAAGAATAGGTTCACAATCCCTTATTGAGAGCCTTGTGGAGATGATAGGGAGTCCAAGGTACCGAATAGGGAGCTTACCAATTGGGATCTTCAAGGAGTTAGTGACGAAATCAAGTACCTGCTGGGGGACTGCACTTGCAAACATCACACTTTTTGCCGGGTTCATATGAAGGCCTGTCAAGCTTCCAAACTCCTCCAAGCAATTGATCACAGTAGAGATGGATCCATGGTCTCCATTCATGAAGATCATGAGGTCATCGGCAAATGTCAAGGCTTTTAAGTCCACTCTCTTGCATTTGGAGTGATAGATGAATCCACTGGATGATCTGCTCTTAAGAATACCATGGAAGAGCTCCATCACCAAGACAAATAGGTAAGGTGATATAGGGTCGCCTTGGCGAAGACCTCTAGTTCCCTTAAAGTAACCAACAGAACAACCATTGATGATAAAGAGAGAAGGAGGTTGTTGATATGCAGGCCATCACCCACTGAATGAATCTTTGAGGGAAGTTCATGGATTTCAGAATACTTGGAATAATCTCCCAATTGACTGAGTCAAAAGCTTTCATAATGTCAGCTTTGAGGATGCACTTCGGACTGCCTTTATTCAAGTGATAGTTGTGAACAAGTTCTTGGACAAGCATGATATTGTCAGATATTGACCTTTGAGGGATGAAGGCGCTTTGGTGGTCTCCAACAATATCGGCAATAGAAACCTTCAACCTGTTTGCAATAATCTTTGAAATGCATTTGTACACAGTATTCACGCATGAGATTGGTCTATAATCACCTACCACTGTTGGGTTCCCACACTTCGGCACAAGAGTAATGAGGGTTGCATTTAATTGCTTCAGCATAGCACCAGAGGAGAAGAAACTTCTAATAGCTTCCACTGTATCCTTCCCAACTATGTTCCATGCTATCTTGAAGAATTTAGATGTGAAACCATCGGGACCGGGAGCTTTGTCCTCCTTAAGCCTGAAAAGCACATCTTTGATTTCCTCATCCGAAACATCTTTGGCCATGTCATTAGCTTGTGTGTCAGATAGCTTAACTGATATGAAAGGGTCAAGTGAAGCCTCGGTATTGTCACAATTCCCCGGCTGTCCTCCCAATAATTTTGAGTAATAGGATTCAAAGCAATTCTTCACATCATCCCAATGTGTGAGCTTGAGACCTTCATTGTTATATATACTTGAAATTCTGTTGTAAGCTCTCCTTCCAATCAAGGATTTGTGGAAAAAAGAAGTGTTGGAATCCCCTTCGTGAAGCCAAAGTACTCTGGATTTTTGACGTGTTTGGGACTCAAGATCAGCATCCAACCGGGCAAGCTTGTCCACCAAGAGCTTTTCTTCACTGGTGTCACCCTGATAGGAAAAGACCCTACGTTGGCAGCTTGATAACTCTTCTCTTGCTGCAGCAACTTGGTCTTCCAACTTATGGAACTTCAATCGACTCCATTCCTTAAGCTTAATCTTAACATTTTTCAATTTCTTCACAAGCTTGAACATGGGAGTGCCAGGAATCTCAATACTCCAGGCATGCTCAACAAGGGGTAAGAAATCATCATGAGTGCACCAATTATTGAAGAACTTAAAAGGTTTTGTGCCCTTGTAATCCCCTTGAGCCATAGATATTACAATGGGACTGTGGTCAGAGATGTTTGGGGGAAGGAAATCAGCTTCTGAGCATGGAAAAGTCTGCAACCACTCATGATTGACCAATGCCCTGTCAAGCTTGCAAAGAATGAGGTTGCTTCCCGAACTCTTGTTACTCCATGTATGAGAGAACCCTTTGTGTCTTAATTCAGTTAGCATACAATCATCAATAAATGTGTTGAAGTCCTTGGATGCCTTGTGATGAATCTGTTTGCCCCCTATCTTCTCACCAGAATACCGAACACAGTTAAAATCGCCAGCTACAATCCATGGACAACCAGGTATTATACTCTTTAAGTCATGCCATAGTGCTTTCCTTTGGTACAAATCATTTGCTCCATAGACAAAGGATGCCATATAATGGACTTGAGTGCTCAAGATCTTGACACCACAATGGATCAGCTGATCCGTTACCATCAATGGATGAATAGCAAGCTGGAATGGATCCCAGCACACCCATATACGACCCTTCAATGCTTTTAAGTAATTATCAATTGATTGCCATGTTGGACAGATTGAGGCAAGAGTAATTGCTTTATTAACTTCTCGAACCTTTGTTTCCACAATACAAAGAAGACTAAGCCTGCATTTACTAATTAGATGCTTGACCTCCACTTGCTTGGCCTGATCATTCAAGCCCCTTATGTTCCAAAGTCCCCAACTAACCATAAGAAAAATTAGAATAGGGATGGACCTCCACCACCACCGGTGGAAATAGAGTGAGACTTATTTCTCAATGATTTATTCTTGGCTTCCTTCATCGCAATTTCGTCAACTAAGATCAGCCCCTTCTTCTTCTTCTTCTTGGCTCTTGTTCCTTCACTGCCTGAAGAGGAGGAGTCGTTCATAACCATATTATCTTCATGCGATAACACGGAGAACTTGTTATGGCTAACTGGCGTTGCCTTGCTTCCAAGTTTTGAAGATTGGCTTTCATGCAAGATAACACCCTGTGCCTCCTTCGTAGCTCTAACAGTAGCTTCCAATTGATCACCCGCTGGTGTGGCAGACTTCTCCACATCCAAAGGGATGGGGTTAACATGATCCAGGGTATGGGCACTTGTTGGCAAAGGATCAGATGTTTCTGCTATAATGGTGGGAGATTGCTCACTGGATTTCTGCTTTCCTTTGGCCTTGATAACTTCCCAATGAGAGGATGCATTCTCTTGACCATCAGATTCCCGAACATGTATAGGGTTGTCTTCAGTCTGCACCACACGGCCTGTAGGGACCCATTCCATGTTGAGGCCACGAGATTTGCACTTCCCTCCATCATGACCAAACACCTTGCAATGCGAACACTTAGGTGGCTTCCACGTATATTCAATATCAATTTGCAAATTGGCCTCCTCATCATTCTCCTGTTTTGAGTTTAGGAGTATACTTTGAGGAAATGCACAGTCAATGTCCACCTCCACACACACCCTAGCAAAGGTAAGCCTGGTTTTACCTTCCGTGGCTTCGTCCATAAAGAGTGGTAGTCCAACTCCACTTGCCAAGAAGCTTAGACCTAAAGGAGTCCAATATTCCATGGGGACATTGAATAGCTTGATCCAGATCGGAACCCTATTCAATTGAGACTTCTGCAATTGCATTCCTGGGTGCCACTCCTTGAGAATAAACAGTCTGCCAACAAGGTGCCAAGGAGTATCTCGAAGCACCTTATCCTTTGTAGCTGGGTTAGAAAACCTGAATAAGAAGAAGCCATTCCCAGCATCAGAAACCTGGACTCCACCTTCTCTACCCCAAAGCCTATTAGCAAGGCTCTGGACAACAGGGAAAGGGAGCTTCTTATCAAGAAAGTGCCCCACAAGGCACCCTTCCCACAGTTTTTTCCCTTCTTCAGCAACCTCTGGTGGGGGGGAAACAATAACATTTCCATCAACCTGATTTGGGGGGTGATAGTGAAGCTTAGTTCTGCTGGAAGCCTTTTGTCCGAAAAGAGAAGCCCATCTGTTGGGAGCAGTAGAATCAGAGGTTTTCCTTGGGGCATGAGGCCTCTTATTTGGTGAAACAACCTGCTGGGTGTTGGACGAATCCGCTTGGGGCATGTGCTGGGCATTGGACGAATCAGGCTGCTGCAGATGAAGAGCATCAGCCGAATCAGAGGAGAGGAGGTGCTGAGCACCAAGATGTTCAGTCTGCAGGTCAGACATAGCTGGCACAGCTACTAGCTGCGAATGGGAGCAGGAGGAACCAGGCACCTGCGCCTGGATGTCTGCTGGAATAGCAGAGTCAACCTTAGCAACAGAAGGCCTGTCGATAGGGCACAGTGGCGGGAACTCAGAAATAGCAAGATTGTTCTCCATTGGATGAAGCAACCGACACTTCAGCAAACCGATTACCAAGTTCGAAACCCAGGTTCAAACAATAGTGGTATCCGCCAACCTGAATACCCCAGGCCAGAAGAAAGAAGCACAAGTTCTTGATGACCCACGGACAGAAACGATGAACTGGAGACCCAGCACGAACAAATCCAGAATTACCAGAACATAAAATAACATAAAATGACGAATCCACAATGAGCTGAAGACGACCAACAGTAGGCTATGAACGCTTCCCTTGGCCAATTCTTGGTGACCCACGGACAGAAGTCCCCACGAACAGAAGACCACCAACAGTGCTTGAAACAACAAACTGGTGGTGCTAAGAACGAACGGGAACCCAGCACTCCCGAACAAATCCGGAACAAAAAATAACGAACCCAAGATGCAACGAACAGAAACCAGAAGATAGCCGACAGAGATCCCGGTGCCCACAGAGAACTAAGATAACCACGAACGAAATAATCCAGAAGAGTCCTCGCGAGCCAAGAGTTGACGAGGCAGATGAAACCACGAACAATAATCCACAAACCAGAAGAAGCCACGAACAAAATCACGAACAAAACAGATATCCACGAACCCAGGCTGAACAATACAGATATCCGAGAGCAACAAACAGAAAACCAGTAGAATCCAGTAGAATAATCACGAACCCAGGTTGAACAAAACAGATATCCGCGAGCAACGAACAGAAAACCAGTAGAATAATCACGAACAAATCAGATAACCACGGATCCAGGTTGAACTCACGAATCAGATATCCACGAATCCAGGTTGGACTCACAAATCAGATATCCACGAAACCAGGTTGAACTCAAGCCCTTTCGTGAACACATGAAATCACGAACTCACGAACAGTGGATGCCCGAACAGGTCCCGAACAGAATAAACACGAGCAGAATAAAAACCACAAGCCAGAGCCATGAACAGAACGATGACGAGCTCACCACGAACAGAATAATGGCGGACAGAACAATGCCGAACAAGAAGCCACGAACAGAAACCACGAGCCAGAAGGTCTTGGTCACCCACGAAACAGAAGAAACTTGCTCACCCACAAACCAGAAGGCCACGATCCAGAATCCCACGAACCAGAATGCCACGAACCAGAAAGCCTCGAACAAACACGGGGTGCGAGCAGAAACTACGAACCAGAAGGTCTTGCTCACCCGAGAGCCAGAAGAACAAGCTCACACGAAGACTTGCTCACGAACAGTTGGAAACGATGGTTGTGGAGGTGGAAACAGGTGGTGGAGAAGGAGATGGAGAAGGAGGTGGAAACAGGTGGTGGAAACGATGGCAAATCAAAGTTCCGTCCCAACCCTCTTGGATATGGAGGAAGATTCTCCAATTGAGAGATAAAATCTTCAGGTTGATAAAAATCAAGGTTGGGAATGGGGAAGGCACCTCCCTGTGGTTTGATAATTGGCATCCGTATGGGTGATGAAACAGCTAGAGACTTT
Organism: Buxus sempervirens; assembly: GCA_947561395.2. Taxonomy (NCBI): domain Eukaryota; kingdom Viridiplantae; phylum Streptophyta; class Magnoliopsida; order Buxales; family Buxaceae; genus Buxus; species Buxus sempervirens. The sequence continues at coordinate 29,568,223 of OX387186.1, read as the reverse complement.
GAGATCAGGGATGGACTGCTAAAATTTAAGGGTCGTATTTGTGTTCCGAAGGACGATGAGATCAGAGGAGTGATACTTGATGAGAGTCACGGGTCTAGATATGCAGTTCACTCGGGTGGCACCAAGATGTATCGGAACTTGAAGGGTGTATATTGGTGGTCGGGTATGAAGAAAGACATTGCAGAATTTGTAGCTAAATGTTTCATATGCCAGCAAGTAAAAGCAGAACATCGAAGGCCTCCCGGATTGATGAGACCGTTACTAGTGCCTGAGTGGAAATGGGAGCATATCACAATGGATTTTGTGAATGGGTTACCAACTACAGCCAAAAATCACAATGGTATATGGGTAATTGTCGATAAGCTGATCAAATCTGCACACTTCTTGCCTTATTCGACTACTCAGAATCTAGCGTCACTGGTTGATCTATATACACGGGAGATAGTTCGGTTGCATGGGGTCCCGGTGTCTATTGTGTCAGATAGGGATTCCCGTTTCACGTCTCACTTTTGGCAGTGTTTCCAGGATGCCATGGGTACCAAGTTGAGTTTCAGTACCAGTTTCCATCTGCAGACTGATGGTCAGTCTGAGAGGACTATCCAGACTTTGGAGGACATGTTGAGGTGTTGTGTTTTGGATTGGGGTGGCAGCTGGAGCAAGTATTTGCATCTAGTGGAGTTTGCATACAATAATCAAGCTAGCATCCAGATGGCACCGTATGAGGCTTTGTATGGCCTGTGTGTAGATCACCAGTATGCTGGGTTGAGATTGGGGAAAAACAGTATTTTGGGCCAAAAATTATTCAAGACAGTATGGAAAAGCCTCTGTTTCTTGATGACCAGACGGAGAGGAGAATGAAGTTGGGCTATGCTCGTGTATGTGTTGAGGTCGACACCAGTAGCTCTTTTCCGGAGAAGATACACATGGAATATGGGGAGGACAATCTGTTATCATTAGAGATTAGGGTGGAATATGGGTGGAAACCAGTGAGGTGTTCATTGTGCGATGTGTTTGGCCATTCGGATAGTAGATGTGGCAGGGTTCGAGCAAGGATATGGAAGCCGACTGGAAGGGTGTTTGGATCGCTCTCTGAAATCTCTCAAGCTTCATCGGAGGAGGAGACTATTAATGCTGAGGTTGCGGGTATTGTATCTGGAATTACATCTGATGGGGTAGCATGTATTGACGGGGATAATGGACCTACCATGAACAATGAATGGAAATATATATCCAAGGGTAAGGAGGTGTGTGTGGAGACGGATAGCCCGGTGGTGGGGAAGTTACTTGCGAAAGGGGTGGGTAATGAGATTACCATGGGTGCTGGATCGAGTGTTGACCAAAGTCCGGACCTGAATGGGAGTACCATTGATGGGCAAGCTGAGCGGGGGGATTGTGCTAATACGTTGAGTTCATCATCAAAAAGGCAAAGAAAGAAGAACAGGAGGAGACTCTTGGTTGACGAAATTGCCATGAGGGAGGCTAGTAAGCAAAACTTGGATGTGGGTAATGGTTCAAATTGTATCTGGGGGGGGGGGGGGGGGGGGGGGGTGTCAAGGTAACAAGACCCTTTCATGTTTAAAGTAGCTGCATGGAATATTAGGGGTCTGAATGACCCCTCCAAGCAGAGGGAAGTGAAAAGGTTGGTGAGTGACCAGAAGTTATGGATCCTTTGCTTGGTGGAGACTAAGGTGAGGAGAGTTAATGCCGATTATGTCAAGAACAATATTTGCCCGGATTGGGGGTGGATTGAGAATTATGATCAAGCTCTTAAAGGTCGTATTTGGGTTTGTTTCAACCCGGCAATGGTAAGGGTGGCCAAAATCTTTGGGTCACATCAGGTGGTGCATTGCTATGTGGAGATCACTGTTTGGGCTAAGGATTGCCTCATTTCGTTTGTGTATGGGGACAATAGTGCAAGTGAGAGAAGATTGTTGTGGAGGGATTTGAAGCATCTCAGTTCAGAAAAGCCTTGGTTGTTGGTAGGTGACTTTAATTGTGTTAGGAGGGAGTCCGATAAGGTTGGGGGAAGGCCAATCAATAGGGCTGCAGTGAATGAATTTAATAGGTGTATTGAAGAGTGTTTTTTACTAGAGATGGGGTATAAGGGGTTTGTGTACACCTGGAGTAATATGAGTAATGGTATGAACAGAATATCATGTATCCTTGACAGATCATTTGTTAACTTGCAGTGGTTGCACCAGTTTAATGTTTCGGAGACGGAATTCTTAGCATCAGGCATCTCAGATCATTGCCCTTTGTTGGTAACGGTGTGCCGTGACCATGTGAAGTTTAATCGGCCATTTAAGTTTTTTAACTTCTGGACAGGGAAGGAAGCGTTTCTCCCAATGATTGAGGGAATATGGAGTGATGTCGTATCGGGTTCGGCAATGTTTAAGTTAGTGCACAAACTGAGGAAGACGAAAGCCTGTTTGAAGGAATGGAGTAGTCAGGACCGGTTTGCTCATATTTCAGCAAAAGTGGATGAGGTGAGGAACAAGCTAGTGCAGTGCCAAAAGGAGTTGCAGGTTTCTCCCAATGAACCCACATTGGGCTCGTTGGAGAGGAGTTGGAGAATGGAGTTATCCATCCTTCTTAGGGATGAGGAGGCTCAAGCCCGGCAGAAATCACGTATTCAATGGTTGAAGGAGGGAGATCAAAACACTCAGTTTTTTCTCAACTCTCTTAAGGTGAGACAGTCTTTGAACAAGATTATCACTTTGGTGAATGACGAGGGGCAATTGCTGGTTAACCAGGAGCACATCCATAGCTATATTGTGGAACATTTTAAGAATTTATTGGGTGTTCGTGGTGATACAAGAGAGCCTGTCCGTGTTGCTTTTCAAAGAACATTATCCATTGAGCAGATTGGCAGGTTGGAGCAGCCAGTGACAGATGAGGAGATAGAACGGACAATGTTCTTGCTCAAGGATGATAAAGCACCAGGGCCGGATGGATTTACCGCTTGTTTCTTCAAAAAATCATGGAAGGTGGTGGGCAAGGATGTCATCGCGGCTGTAAGGTCGTTCTTTTCTTCTGGGAGGTTACTTAAGCAGATGAACCATTCTATGATCACGTTGGTGCCAAAGAAAGGTAAGCCTTCAACAATTAGTGAATTCAGGGCCATTTCATGTGTTAACACAATCTACAAGTGTATTTCTAAGCTGCTGGCAAATAGGCTTAAGGAGGTGATGGGTGATTTGGTAGGGCACTACCAAACGGCATTTCTCCCTGGGAGAAGAATGGTTGATAATATTCTAATTACCCATGAGCTGCTCAAAAACTACCACTTGAATAGGGGCACGCCACGTTGTGCGTTTAAGGTGGATATTAGAAAGGCGTATGATTCAGTGCACTGGAGTTGTGTTGAGGAGGTGTTGGAGGGGTATGGATTTCCTACCAGGTTCATTTCTTGGATAATGGAATGTGTTACTATGGCATCTTACTCGGTCATGGTGAATGGAAGTATGGAGGGTTTCTTTAATGGAAAGAGGGGACTTAGACAAGGTGATCCTCTCTCACCTTACCTATTTGTGTTACTAATGGAAGTGTTTGATGCTACCTTGAAGGAAAGTACAGTGGAAGGATTTAAACTGCATCCCAGGTGCTCACAGCCACTTATTAAACAATTATGTTTTGCGGATGACCTCTTTATTTTCTCTCATGGAGATATTAGGTCTGTTCAGTGAGGTGTTCATGGCCGCAGTCCCAGATCACACCAAACAGGAAATTTTGCATGTGTTAGGTTTCAAGGAGGGCTCCTTACCTGTGAGGTATTTGGGTGTACCATTGATATCGTCCAGGCTGTCTGCTAGGGAGTGTGAACCATTGCTGCAGAAGGTGCAAGCGCAGGTGGCTTCATGGAGGGGTAAAGCTTTATCATATGTTGGTAGGCTAATGTTTTTTTTTTTTTTTTTTTGAAACTTGGGGTATCCGGGCCAGCTTGCGCGCACCACGACTAATCCCCAAGGACTTGTGCAGTCCCCCCGTCCCACACAAACCGGGTAATTACCAGGCCAAAGGCCCTGGGGGTAGCCCCAAAGAATTGATAGCACCTGAGAAGTTTTGAACCTGAAACCTTGGAGGGAGCATACTCCCAGGCCCCAATCCTTGACCACTAGGCTAATGTTAATAAGGTTAGTCTTGTTTTCTTTGACTGTCCATTGGTTATCAGTGTATATCCTTCCTAAGGAGGTCATATATAAGGTGGAGAGAATGTGTAGACAATTCCTTTGGGCAAGTACAGGTAATGCAAGGAAGGTGAGCAAGGTCAAGTGGGGGCATGTGTGCACCTCATTCGACCAAGGTGGACTAGGAGTACTGAGCTTGCCCTTGTGGAACAAATGTGCAGTCATGAGACAGACGTGGTTGGTGGCCAGTAGAGCTGATAACCTTTGGGTTACATGGGTTACCTCAAACCTATTTAGAAGGCGAAATTTTTGGACTGTCCAGGTACCTTCGACTGCATCTTGGGTATGGAGGAAGATCTTGAAGATGAGGAGTGTGGCTAGTACATTTATCAAACACAGGATTAATAATGGAAGGGGTACATCTTTGTGGTATGACAACTGGCATCCAGTGGGGCCGCTTGCTCAGGCTTATGGCGTGCGATTGATTTATGATTCTGGACTCCCTGTAGCGGCTATGGTGAGTGATATTCGGGATGGGGAGGAGTGGGACCTTCCAGTAGCGGTATCGGCAGATCTCCTTGAGGTATGAGCAAGAATTCATGAACTTCCTACTCCTTGTGCAGGTGAAGAGGATAGAATCATATGGACGGGGTCAGACTATAGATTGTTTGATGTAAGCAGCACGTATAAGAAGCTTGATATTGGCCACACAGTAGTAAGTTGGAGTGGGTTGGTGTGGTATCCAAATAATATTGCCAGGCATGCCTTCATACTATGGATGGCTATCCGTTGTGCCTTACTGACCAGAGATAAACTGTTCAAGTGGGGACTTATCCAAGGGGCGACATGTGTTCTGTTTAGGAGGGAGGATGAGACTGTCCAACACTTGTTTTTTGAGTGTAGCTACTCTAAAGCTATATGGAGGAAGATGATGAGAAGGAATTGCTTACGATACTTAGGTTTACAATGGGAAGCTCTTATACATTGGGGCTCAATGAATTGGGTTTCTAATAATCCGATTAATCAAGTTAGAAGGATGTCATTGGCAGCAACTGTGTATCATGTGTGGCTGGAAAGAAACAGGAGGATCTTCAAGAATGCGGCTTTACCACATGGGGAGGTGTGCAAGTTCATTTACCAAGACGTTCTATTTCGTTTCCATGGTACAAGGGTCGTAGTTAAGGACAATGATGTCCATAGGCAGGTACTTGCTAATTGGGGTTTTAATTGGTTGGTAGTTTGATTTGGACCTTGTGGTCATTGTGCATGTATTGTGTGTATTTGGAGTACCCATAGTGTGTGGTGTTCTGTGTTTGCGGTTGGTTGGGTGATGTGGTCACCCTCTCTTGTACATATTGTTTATCTTCTTAATAGAACTTACTTAATTTCCAAAAAAAAAAAAAAAGACAGTATGGAAAAAGTAAAACTTATCAAGCAGTGGATATTAACTGCACAGAGTCGTCAGAAGAGTTACGCAGATACTAGACGGCGAGAGCTGAGATTCGAAGTGGGAGATATGGTCTTTTTAAAGATTTCCCCATCCAAAGGCATTAGGAGATTTGGGAAGAAAGGGAAATTATCACCCCGGTTCATTGGTCCATATGAGATAGTGAAGGAGATTAACCCAGCAGCATATCGTTTGGCTTTACCGGGTCACTTGGAAGGGGTACATGATGTATTTCACATTTCTATGCTACGTAAGTATATCTCTGATCCCAGTCATGTGATAGATTCCAAACCTTTGGTGATTCGGGAGGATTTGACGTATGAAGAGAAGCCAGTACAGATTTTGGATCGACGTGAGTAGATCCTTCGCACCAAAGTGATAGCCTTGGTGAAAGTATTGTGGCAAAACCATTCCATTGAAGAATGCACTTGGGAAGGCGAGGAAGAGATGAGGAAGAAGTATCCAGAGTTATTCAATTCCTCTTGAGGTAAATTTCGAGGACGAAATTTTTGTAGGGGGGGAGAATGTAAAACCCTGATAATTTTTATGATTTATGGGAAAACTAAATAATAATCGTAAGTATTTAAACTAATAAGGTGTGTGGATGTAGGAGTTTTGGTGGGCGAGCACACACCAGATCAGAGTTTTAAAGTTCGTCGAGCGGCAAGCGTATTTACGGAAGGTATAAATACTTTAAGAAATTAGGTTTTGGGTTTTGCTCTGAATACGCGTATACTCTATTGAGAGGTTTGACGGCTGTGGCGTTTTGTTTAGGGTTCTTCGGGAGAGAGGAGTTGGGGAAGTTCTGTGCGAGAGAAGAGCTGGGGAAGACTTCCTGTCGGTAGGTATTTGTTATCAAGAAGTTCAGAAGGGTTTTTCCTTCAGAGAACCTCTGCTCGACCTATGGTATGATAATTGGCATCCTGATGGTCCATTATTTAGCAGGTACGGATACCGTCTAATCTATGACTCGGGCCTTTCCTCCCGAGCCACGGTTAGTAGCATTATCTTAGGTCATACTTGGGATCCCCCCGTGGCAGCATCTCCTGACTTAATTGAGGTGTGGAGTAAGCTCCGTCTGCTAAAGCATCCAATGTCAGATAGGGAAGACGTGTTGATTTGGATTCCCACCAACTCAGGTATGTTTGATATCAGGAGTGCTTATAAAAGTCTTGACATTATCCGTGTGCAAGCTCATTGGTATAGTTTGGTGTGGTTCCCACAATACATACCAAAGCATGCATTTGTTCTATGGCTTGCTGTTAACCAAAGACTACTCACTCGGGATCGTCTCCACAATTTGCATATTATTGATCAAGCGTCCTGCGTGCTATGTAGATGCACGGATGAGTCTCACTCTCATTTGTTCTTTGAATGCCATTATAGCTCTCAGATCTGGAATCACATCCTTTCGAAGAATTGTGTAAATAGAGCACAGCGGACTTGGGTACAAGTAATACAATGGGCTTCATCTTTGCAAATCCCTAGTCCTCAAGCTCGGATGTTATTCAAGCTTTCTCTAGCAGCCACGGTCTACCACCTTTGGAGGGAAAGAAATCGCCGGGTCTTTAAAAACATCTATATGCCGTGGCAGGTCTTGGTTGCAACAATCATATCGGATGTTCGTGATAGAGCAAATCTGGAACGAGTCAAGTTTCCGGATAATTCCCTTCATCGCCAACTCATTTCTAATTGGGATTTGAATTGGGAGTTCCTCCCTTAGCTTCACCATTTGCTTTGTGTTTTTATCTGTATGCTTGTTTGCCTCATTAATATGAGGCTTGCTTTGCTTTCTTTGTTTGGACGTCATTGTAGATATCTCTTTTATTAATTAATACTTTGGACTTACCTTCCAAAAAAAAAAAAAAAAAAACCTCTGCTCGACCATAGCAAGCAGTCGGCCGAACTGCTGGTTGGGGATTTCTCTTCGGGGTTGCTGTTGCCAAGACTTGGAAGCATATAAGGTGAGTGGCACTGTTTTAAAACCTGGGTTTGTGTTATTCGTAGTTTTTAATTCGAATGCATATGGTTGTGGAATGAGTTATTCATTGGTTTTTCTGGGCGGAGATAGTCCGAAGGATTTTTCTGTATAACTAAATGGGGATAAATGAAAAGTGTGTTAGATTAATTTCATAATTGAGTAAACCAATGTGGATTTTGATGACAGGAGGTTTCGAGCACTTAACAAATTACTTGTTTAGGACTTTAGAGACAAAATTACTTGTGAGAACATTAAAGATAGATTCTGGAATTTCTTAAGAGCTTCCAAGGTAAATGTAGGGCGAATTGTAGGTGATGTTCTTGATACCAAACATTGGAGATTTTATTTAGTTCTTTTGGTTAAATACTGTACTTGATTGAGATTTTATTAAACCCTGTTTTTCTCGATGGCAAGTTTTGAAATGTGTTGCAAAGATTATTTACTTGTGTGAGTTGATGTTCTGGTTGGAACACTTGTGAGGAATGACTGTTCTGGTTGGAACACTTGTGAGGAATGACTGTTCTGGTTGGAACACTTGTGAGGCATGACTGTTCCGGTTGGAACACTTGTGAGGCATGACTGTTCCGGTTGGAACACTTGTGTGAGATGATGTTATGGTTGGAACAACTTGTGATGTGTGTACTGAATGCGGGGTTTTATTTGGTGATTTATCGGTTGGGTTTAGCTTCCCATGGATCCTTGTTAAGCTTAGTAATGTGATGGTATGTGTTTATTGGTGTAATTGCATGGCCTTGTGTGTTGTCACGACCAGTGTAGAGTAGCCAGATACCCTGAGTAGGCCTGGTTGTCAGTACTGATACCCGGAGTAGGCCGGCATTGGATGACGATACCCTGAGTAGGCCGTCATTTCAGAGTGTCCGATACCCTGAGTAGGCCGGAACTGTGTACATGGAGGTGTGGAGTGTCTACTTGGCATGTAAATTTATCAATGTAACCATATGCATGACATTGACCTTTTTTGTGTTGTTACCGAAAATGTGTTGTTTTAAATTGTGGGTTATTTATCGAAGCATGTCTTATAACTGTATTAACTATTTCTGCATGCATGTGTCACTCGCTGAGATTTTTTTTTTTTTTTGGAAAATAAGAAAGATTCCATTAAGAAGAAAAAGTAGGAGAAAAAGCATATACAAGCAAGAAGTGGGCATACCCACCAAACAAACCAAGAAGCATTCAGCTTCTTTCTAGAGAAACATGAAACAATGAACCAAAGAAAAGAAAACCGAGCCCAACATTAGGTGAAGTTACACTTAAGGTCCCAGTTGAAGGCAATCTGCCTATGGTAAGCATTGTCCCTGAGAACAAACTGACGTCCAGCAAGTCTGTATGAGATATCCTGTATAATAAACTTACATACCTCTTGCTCAGGCAAGGCAGAGTTCTTGAAGACTCTACGATTCCTTTCACACCATATGTGGTACACAGCTGCGGATAAAGAAAGCCTTCTTAGGAGGTGAAGAGCGGATTTGGTGCACCATGAGGTACCGTCCTCAACAATGAGGTTCCACGGGGGTATTGGAGTAGAGGCATTAAGACCATTCTTGTTCAAAAGAGATCTCCAAATACTCGCTGAGATATTCGTATCTCATCCCTCGTTGTTGTTTTATTTTTCAGATCTTCATGGTGAGGCGCCTACTGGGGTAGATCCGACTGACACCTATAAGGAGGAGGATTATTACTACCAACCTTAGACTAGTAGGTTGTTTAGTTTTAAACTTTGTTTAATTAATTTTGTGGAAATTGTAATAAGGTAGTAAATTGGACCCATTTGCTGTATTTGAAGATTCCATAAATTGTTTGGATGAGAATTTTGATTGTGCACTCTGATATGATATAAATTGTGTGTGATTATCCAGCGATCACCATTAGTGAGATCCTTACCTAACCCTCTAGGAGACGTGTTATATCTTTAATGAAAAACACGGATCCAGGGCGTTACAGAGATGGTATCAGAGACTTAAAGCTGGAATTAGAAGTTCCTAGGTAGTATGACCTTAGGAGACCCTGGCGAAATAATGTGTGTACGCTAGATAGAACCATGAGGTTTAGAAGAGAGTTCCTAACTAATGTGGTGTTTTCTGTTTACAGGAAATCATGTCTGGTAGAGGCAGACGCATGAGAGCTATGGAATATCCAGAGGAGGATATACCGCAGGAGCAGCCACCTGCACCTCCACGAGGAGCTTCGCCTGCATTCGAGATTCGGAGGGCAAAGCAGAGCAAAGTGTAGACACCTGATTTTTGCACCCCAAAAATAAAGAGAAATGAAAAGTCAAACTAAAGTCAAACCCTAAGGGGTAAAAAAAATTGACTTTTTGATTCAAGTAAATATGGCCATCAAACTTCATCTCATTAAAAAGAACATTTCGACACGGTTCCAAACGCACCTGAGTTTGCTGGAATCGGAGTCCAGATGAGAAAAATATGAGCTGGTCAAACTTTTGGGGAGCAAAAAGTTGACTTTTTGGTCGACCCCAATTCAGCTGCCAAACTTAATTCCAATGGAAAGGTGGTTCCAAGCCGGTTCCAACAACACCAAATTTGCTGAAATCGGACATCAGATGGAAAAATTATGGGCAGTTGAAGTTTCAAAGAAAGCTGCCCATGTGGCAAAACAGCAGCAAAAAGCAGAATAAATGAATTAAATAATCATTTAATAGAAATATCTTTATTTTTTAATAATATTTTAATAAAAGAATCTCATTTTTATAATATAATAATCATAAAATCGGAATAAAATCTGTTTAGAAATCAAATTGGAGAAAAATTTGAAATCCGAACATTTAAAAAACGTGCGTGCCCGTATTTGAAGTACGGGCGAGGCATGCCAAGCTTCTAGAAGACGCGTGTTGCTGTACGGCAGGACACGCGTCCCGTACGGCCGATTTTGCAAGATTTGAAAATGTGCGTTTTTCGCCCGTACTTGAATTACGGGCAAAGCACGCCCGTACTTGAAGTACGGGCAAGGCATGCCCGTACTTCAAATACGGGCACGACATTTTTGCCTATAAATAGAGAAGCCAGCCCCCCCCCCATTTGAGGAAACGATCTCCATAGGCCCTCACCCTCTCCCTCTTGTCCTAACCACGGCCAACCCCTGCCCAGATGCTGCCACCCCAGTTTCAAATACCAGAATACCCAAAATACCCCTGAAATGCTGCCAAACCTTTTCTATTTCATCCTTTAAACATAGAAAACCCAAAGAACCCTTTTCAAAACCCAATTGGAAAACCCAAGGAGACGCGGAAGCGCTGCCGGAATTCTTAGAGAACCAAAACACAACCAAATCAAGAAGGTAGTGATGGGATAACACTTCTGGTAACTTTTTCTTTGACATATATAAGATTTTTCTTTTTCTTTTTTTGAACGTTAAGTAATAATATTAAAAAGGAGGGAAAGAATGTACAACAGAGTGACGTTACCCCATAATGAGGTAAACGCAACCAGAGCCAACGCTCAACCCATAAACATGTACATCACAACTCATCCACTTGACACCGTGGGTGCTAAAACATGCAAATCCCAATTGTTAAGGACATGGATATCACATGGATTATTCCGGACTTATACCTTGCTATGCTTCACCTTCTGTCTAATGTCATTCACAATATGCTTGAGTACCTCATAGTGAGGGAGGTAACTATTTTTGAAGGTTCTCCGATTCCTTTCAATCCAAATGTTGTAAATAGCAGCTGCAAAAGATAACTTCATGAGTACCTGTGAACACGACGAACCAGCATACCTGTTCTCGAGCCATTCAATACACCTAGGCCACGATCGAGTAACCTGCGGAGCTCCATTCAAGTGAAGAAGACCATGCCAAATTGCTTCACTATACTCACATTCAAAGAAGAGATGATGTTGCATTTCATTCTGCTGCCTACAGAGGATACACACTGCCGATTGGATAACCCCCCATTCAAATAGTTGGTTCTTGGTTAGGAGCCTACCTCTGATCGCCATCCATGATATGAAAGAGTGCCTTGGGATTGCCATGCTATGCCATATTAATTTTTGCCACTTAACCTGGCTTCCACTCCCACCAATTGCCTTATATGCACTCTTTATACTAAATATTCCTGATTGAGCTGGAAGCCATACCACTTGGTCATCCTTACGAGGATCTGGTCTTGGTAGCTCATGCAGTCTACCCCAAATCTCCATTAGGTCCATAGTCACAGATGGTGGAACCTCCCAGTCCGTATCTCCAACAATACTACACACATGTGCCTGGATGGGTAAGCCTGAGTCGTAACTCACTCTCCTTCCAAACCTCCTGTAAAGTGGACCCATTGGGTGCCAATTGTCAAACCACAGTGACGTGTCTCTCCCATTATTAATTCTCTTTCTAATAAGCGGAGCCGCAATATTTCTGAGCTTTAAAGTTTTCCTCCACACCCACGATCCTCTGGCTGGGATTTGTAACGCCCAGAAATTTCTGTCCTTGACAAGGTATGCCCTCACCCATCTCAACCACAGGCTCGATGCCCCACTGACTATTAACCATATGAGCCGCAAAATGGCACTTTTATTCCACACATGCAACTTCATGAATCCCAAACCACCCTCCTCGTTTGGCGTGCATACCACATCCCAACACACCGGGATGATCTTCCTCTTCATTTCTGGCCCTGCCCATAAGAAGTCTCTACATATCTTCTCCAGCTCATTAAGCACCTTCTTAGGAAGACTGAATACCGAAAGCCAGTAAACTTGAATGCCAAATAGCACTGTCTTTACCAATGTCATCCTCCCTGCATATGATAACGCCCTTCCTTTCCACGATTGTGTCTTAGATTTAACACTCATGATCAGCGGTTCACAATCTTTTGTTGTTAATCTGGTGGAAATAAGGGGTAGTCCCAAGTATCGTACTGGTAACTGCGCTAACTGAAACCCCAATTGACTGGCAATCTCACGTTTTTTCTCCTCCTCCACTCCACTCACAAAGATGCTACTCTTCTCACTATTCACCTTGAGGCCCGCCAAGCTATTCAACCTCAATAATGCTGCCTTGAGACACTGAATGGAAGAAGAATCGGCTTGTGCAAACATAAGCAAGTCATCCGCGAAGCACAGATGTGTGATATCTTGCTGAAATCTTGTCATTAACATGTTTGTTATGTTTGGTGAACCATGAGAAATCCCATATGAGATGGGTGTCTAGATGCAAAGCTGGGAGGAGTGTAGTTTATAATGCTCATTAAAGGAGAAGTTATTAATCCTTAGGAAACCTGATGTAACCCCGGATCTTCTTCCCTCATCCATTTCTCATTAAGTACAGTTTCATATGTAAAATATGGCCTAACAAAATCAGGAGAAGTGTAAAACACTTTTCTTTGACAAGTACTGAAGAAGGAGGATATGCAAAACCAAAACAAGGCTTGGTCATTATTTTGAAGATGGCGGAAATCTCAACAGAAGTCGCCGGAGCTCCTGGAAGACCAACCAAGTTGATCCCAAGCAAAATCGGCACAAAACAGCAAAATTGGGCACAAACCGTATACTCAGAACGGGCAAGGCGTGACCGTAGCTAATCTACGATCTGAACTGAACCGTATTAAATTTACGGTTCTAGCCAGACCGTGAATTAAATACGGTCATTTGATAAAGATAATTTAAAAAAAATCAATTTCTTCGGCCCGGGTGGACCCAAATCCAACCCGAACCGGTCAGAACCGACCCTTAAGATATTTTGGGCCATTTTAAGCTCATTTGTGGACTGTGGACCTAAATAGGCCCACCAATGCACCTTGGGCCCACTTTTAACCGGCCCAAACCGGGCCCGTTTTCAATAAACGGGCCCAAGTCCACTTGACTCTGACTAAGGGGCCAAATCCAAGCCCATCAAGCCCAAACAAAAATGTAAATTAAATAAAGCTTAATAAATAACCAAATGGGCTACCCAATAACCCAACTGGGCCCAAGGCCCAACCATGGCAGCCCACGGGTCTTCCAACGGGATCCGGGTCCGACCCACTCCACTAAATAAAAGATAAAATCAAAATAAAAGGGACCCACACCTTCAGAGGGCCCCACCAGACCCAATAAACAGCATGCTGGTCTAAGAAGGGTGAAACTGACTCAAAAACCAGGGAGACCCGAGGGACCTGTCAAACCGACGGGGCGGGCCGGGGTGTCTTAAGACTTCCCCGGACATAACCGAGGACTTAGCTAGAACTCTGAAAAGCCACAGACCAGACTTAGACCCGGATAGGGCAATCACCGTGTCTGCCTGCACCTCTCAGGCAGTAGCGACTCCGAATGTCCCGAGGCACACAAGAAACCTCAACGTGCACCCCGTGTGCGATCTAGGTTTAGGTGCGCACAGCTTGGCGACTCCACTGGCGACCCCTCAACCCAGTTGGACCCTGGTTATCAAATGAGTCAACTTAGGTGGATATAAGCAGATTTAGGAAGTACTTCTTGTCCAGCCTTAGTGGTTTACGGAACTTATGCAATTACATGCTATTGGGGGATCCTGTCAAAGGGACGAGATAATTTCCTAAGGAAAATGGAATTTAAGCAGTTCCCTGTGACCCTCCACTTACCTGGGGATCCACCCAGACATTGTATTGCATACTGTTCTGTATTCTCACTATAAAAGTGACATTAAGGAACCCTTAATCAGCCCATTATCCGAGAATCACCCGAACAGACACAACACTTGACTCCACTGCACAATACAAGCACCTTATTACACCGTGAATGAACTTTTAATTGCGTGGGGTGACATGCACGAAGGAGTCTACATGGATGATCCGACCTGAATGCTGTCTGCACATGCTCTTCTTAACCAAAACCTAGATCTCTCTAGCAGCCACCCTTCTCCAAACGAGAAACTTACTTTTGGGATGGTATTAACCCTACGCTCCCGTGACTTGCTGGGGGAAAGCAGGGTAAACCCATCTCCCCAGGTTTCTGGACTCTTCAAGCGCCATTGATTTCTTGCCATGGTACGCGAGGGGTCTGGTACTTGGCTCAGACCCTTGCAGGCAAATGCCTCGGGTTGGGTATCCTTCCCCACCTATTGATTCTAAAAAACCTTGATATGAATGGATTTGAATCTGAATGTGAATGTGAATGCTGGAACAAAATAAGGCAAAAAATCAATTTAAAACCCAAGAGTCCATCAGGGGTAGCAACCCCCGCTGTTTTTTGGAGTCTCGTGAAGGTGAATGTGAATGTGAAGGCTTGTGGACAATGTGCTTATCACTCATGAACTATTCAGGAATTATCACCTTGACAAGGGCACTCCGAGGTGTGCTCTCAAGATTGACATTAGAAAGGCCTTTGACTCAGTGGACTGGAAGTGCTTGGAAGAGGTACTCAAGGGTTTTAGGTTCCCCCATCGTTTTATCTCATGGGTCATGGAATGTGTCAGATCTACCTCCTACTCTATTATGATCAATGGCAGCATGGAAGGGTTATTCAAGGGTGCCAAGGGGCTTAGACAAGGGGACCCTATGTCACCTTATCTGTTCGTCTTAGTCATGGAATTGTTTGATAAGGTATTGAATGATAGCACATCAGCCCACTTCAAGCCTCACCCCAAATGTGCCCAGCCCCTTGTCAAGCAGCTCTGTTTCGCTGACGACCTCCTTATCTTTGCTCATGGGGATCTCAGGTCAGTACAATGCATTAGTTCTGCTCTTGATCTCTTTAGCAGGATGTCTGGGCTTCATATTAACAGGGACAAAAGGGCTTTACGGAGGGACATCTTCCGATTAGATATTTGGGAGTGCCACTCATATCCACTAGGCTGTATGCTCGGGATTGTGAGCCATTAATCCAAAAACTGGCGGCCAGAACTGCTTCATGGCAAGGGAGACACCTATCTTACGCAGGTCGGTTGGTACTGGTTAAATCGGTTCTATTCTCTATTGCTGTTTATTGGTTGTCTATCTTCATCTTGCCCAAGGAAGTTATCTACAAGATTGAGAGAATATGCAGAAATTTCATCTAGTCAGGCTCTAGCCAAGACACCAAAATCAGCAAAGTTAGCTGGGACCAGATATGCTCACCTAAGGATCAAGGTGGGCTGGGTGTCTTGAACATCCAGCTTTGGAATAGATGTGCCATATTAAGACAAGTCTGGCTCGTGGGAAGCAAGGCTGGAAACATTTGGGTTTCTTGGGTTACTACCAACCTTCTCCGGGGCCGAAACTTCTGGAGTGTTCCTATCCCTTCCACTGCTTCTTGGGTGTGGAGGAAAATTCTCAAGCAAAGGAACCCTGCTGCCACCTTCATAAAGCACTCCATCCACAATGGAAGGAACTCCTCATTGTGGCATGATAATTGGCATCCCCTCGGTCCCCTTCTTCCAAGGTTCGGTAGAAGATTGATTTATGATTCTGGACTTCCGGATGATGCCTTAGTCCACGACATTATTTGTGATTCTGATTGGGACACTCCAGTTGCGACTTCATTTGATCTGATGGAAGTTTGGTCTAGGCTCCAGGACTTACCAAGGCCTAAGCTTGATGAGAATGACCGCATTATTTGGACCCTCTCTCCTTCTGGCACTTATGAGACTCACAGCACCTACAAAGCCCTGGAAGCTGCACATCCCAATGTTCCTTGGTCGAAATTGGTGTGGTTCCCTTTCAATATTCCTAGGCATGCCTTCATTCTATGGCTAGCAATCAGGAAAGCCCTCCTCACCAAAGACAGGCTCGTCAAATGGGGTATTCTCCAAAGTTCGGTATGTGTTCTATGCCGTAAGACCAATGAAACCATTGAGCACTGATTTTTCCGTTGTTACTACAGCAACTTCATATGGAAACACTTTATTAAGAAGAATTGCTTGAACTCGGCTTATGCATCAGCTTCATGGAGTTCCATCATCCAACTTGTTTCTTGCGCTTGTAATGCCAAGACGCCTATACATCTGTTAAGACGTATTTCTTTGGGTGCTGCCGTCTATCACATTTGGTGTGAACGGAACCGCAGGATTTTCAAGAATTCAGCCTTAACAATGGATGAAATCTGCAAACTTATTGAGCTTGACATCTCCTATAGAGTTGACGGTCTATCGATGCCATTGACGGACAACGAAATCCACAGGAAAGTTGCACTCCAATGGAATATCAACTTCCTTTTTTGTTAATCTTTTAACATGGTCTGGCTCGTTTCTGTATTGGTTTAGCATGCACATGGAAGCTTTAGCACGGTTTCATCTGTTTTGTTTTGGTTCAATGTGCACTTGGATGCCTGTTGTTATGTAATGTCCTAGTGGACTACCACTACTTCTTTGTACATTCTCCCTCCTTTTCTAATGGAATCTTACTTTTTCCAAAAAAAAAAAAGAATGTGAATGTGAATGCTTCGGGTTCGTGAAGGTTGCTGGTCGTGCTGGTCAAGTGCTTCTTGGAGTCTCGTGAAGGTTTGGAATCAGGTGGTCTGGTCGTGGAGGTTGTTCGTGAAGGTTGCTATTCGTGGAGTCTCGTGAAGGTGCTGGTCGTGCTGGTGAAGTGCTACTTGGAGTCTCGTGAAGGTACTGGTTGTTCGTGAAGGTACTGTTTCGTTGGTGCGTGCGTGAAGTTCCGTTCGTGAAGATTGCTGGTCGCTTGCTGGCGAACTTGGTCCTCCTTGGTGTTCCGAAAGGTGGTATCAGGTGGTCTGTTCTTGGAGTGGGGTCCTTTGTGGGCTAGCTGTGGAAGTCGTGCGCAAGGTATGATAAGTTCTGTGCATGCGAAAGGAGTTGAATCGGAGCTTGTGGGGTGGTAGTGCTAGTGTTCGGAGCTCTTGCGCTGTGTGGGATCTGGTCTGGAGAAGCCGTGCTGTGCATCTCCAGACTGCTTTTGGTTCGTGAAGAAGCGGTTTCAGGTCCTCGTCCTGGGGATTTTTGTTTCAGTCCTTTCCCTGGGAGTTGTT
This sequence comes from Buxus sempervirens, assembly GCA_947561395.2. Taxonomy (NCBI): domain Eukaryota; kingdom Viridiplantae; phylum Streptophyta; class Magnoliopsida; order Buxales; family Buxaceae; genus Buxus; species Buxus sempervirens. The sequence goes on along the minus strand of OX387186.1, from coordinate 29,550,772 downwards.
GATCCTGGGATTATTGTTCACTGATCTATGGGATTGGTTCCCTGGGAGCTGCTGTTCCTGGGATTATTGTTTCTGGTTTTTATTGCTCACTGGGATTATTGTTTCTGGCATTATCCTGGGAGTGACCACGGCCTGTTCTTGTTTATCTTTGTGGGTCGCTTTCTGTTAGTCGAACATCAAAGGTGAGCATTGGGGTGTGGCCATTGTCTTGCTTGATCGTGTAATGGAGTCTCCTGCCTGAGTGGGTTTGCGATAGTGGTTTTTCTGTTACCATAGTGGTTTTCAGGCATCCCACATGGCCACAGCAGATCTATCAGGCCAGGAGGTTTTGAATTTGGAGTTCCCACCACTTCCTAGCCAACCTGTTGTCCAGGAGCCAGGTGTGTTGACTAGGAGTAGGCCTGGCCATGAGCCTGCAGGCATTGAGCCGGCAGTGGACTTATTTCCTCAGATGCCCACTGCGACGCAAAATGTGGCAGGAGCAAACCTTGCCATTTCGAGTAACTGTAATGCTGTGCCTTCTGAAACGTTGTTTGGACTTAATAACCAGGGGATGGCAGGTCCCGACAAGACCTGGAACAGGCTGTTTGACCCACCAAGTTACCCAAGGGCGCAACTGCAGTTCCATAAGCCGATGGTTAGAGACGGAAAGGTGATAGTGTGCCCACCCCCTGTGTGGCAAAGGAGGGAATAAAACTTTGGCAGGGCAGTTTAGTGAGGCACTTTCTAGACAAAAGACTTCCTTTTACAGTGGTGAAAGGGCTTGTGGAGAGAATGTGGCGAAAATTTGGAAAAGTTAGTGTTTCTGCTGTGGACAATGGCTTGTTTATTTTTAAGTTTGAAGATGGTAATGTGAGAACAAAAGTCTTGCAGGAGGCCCCTTGGCATCTAGCTGGGCGTCTCCTAATATTGAAAGAATGGGAGCCGAGCATGCAATTTATTAAAAACCCAGCTGAGCAAACTCCCTGTCTGGATCAAACTCTTCAATGTACCAATGGAATTTTGGACACAAGAAGGGTTGAGTTTCCTTGCAAGTGGGGTGGGCAAGCCTCTCTTCTTGGATGAACACACGGAGAAGAAGACGCGGCTCTCTTATGCAAGAATATGTGTGGAGGTTGATGTGGATAATCCTTGGCCAAAAAATATATTCCTCAACACAGGAGGGAATGAGCTTGAGGCTGGCCTTCAAATTGACGTGGAATATGATTGGAAGCCCATGAGTTGCAGCCACTGCAAGGTCTTCGGTCATACTGAGAACAAATGTAAAGCAAACCCAGTTAGACAACAATGGAGGCCGACGGGCAGAGGTGTCAACAATTTGCTGGTTGATGAAGGAAATGCAACCCCAAATGAGCACAGTGGAGTGAATCCAGGGGTAGTGACGCCATTGGTACCTGAAGAGCCATTGGCAACTTGTACTAATGAGATGTCTGAGTGCTGGACAACAGTTGGAGCCAAAGGAAAAGAAGTTTTTTTTTTTTTTGGAAGTTAAGAAAGTTCCATTAATAAGTAAAATAAATGTACATCAACTGCCTTAGCTAAGGCTCACCTCAACCAAAGTGAGATCAAGACTGCCCACTTTTACAAGAAACAAGGCGAACATTCCACCTTAAATGAAAATCAAAAAAGTACATCACAGACCCCCCTACCCACCATTATAGCCTGAATGATGGAACAATGCCCCAGTTACCACATACTTCTCTATTCAATGGGGTGTCTTTCAACTTACTTTGAGAGACCCCATATTTCCCTCTGATGTCTTCCACAATAAGAGTTGTTAAGTTCTCAGTTGGGATTGCCTTGTTTTGGAAGATACGTCTGTTTCTTTCTCTCCAAACATGGTACATGGTTGCTGCCAAGGAAGCCTTTTTAATTCTTGCTGTGAGACTTTTACCTTTCAGATTTCTCATGGCCCAGTTCAACTCCGCCTCCCAAAGCAAAGGATATCGACTAATACAGCTTTTTCTAAGGATATCTGTCCAAATCTTTTGAGAATAAGGGCACCCAAAGAACAAGTGGTCCAAATCTTCAGGGCTTGTTTGGCAAAGAACACATTTGGAGTGGCTTATAACATTGCGTCTAACCAACAACTCTTGAGTAAGTAGTCTTCGCTGAACCGCCATCCAAAGGATAAATGCATGCCTTGGGATGTTGTTGGAATACCATACCAAATCTGCCCATGGAACGTGTGGACTAGGTACTCTCATGCTTTGATAAGCTTCCTTGATGTTGTAGGTGCCGGAGGAGGATGGTAGCCACCACACAATATCTCTCTTAGATGAATCTGGTCTTGGAATGGCAGTGAGCTGATCCCATACTTCATCAAGTTCATGGGTAATAACTAGGGGAGGCTCCCAATGATCACCTTCAATTATTGAGGACACCTTTGCATTCAAGGTAAGACCCGAGTCATAGACAATCCTACTCCCATATCTCTGAATTATGGAGCCCCTTGGGAGCCAATTATCAAACCACAGCCATGTACTTTCTCCATTGCCAATACGGTATTGGAGCTGCTGGAAGAAGTGGTTTCTTTGCTTCAAGATTTTCCTCCATATCCAAGTGGAACTTGCTGGTTGGGCCATTTGCCATATGCTTTTTCCTTTTAGTTGATTATGCTTTATCCATTCATACCACAAGGATCCATCAGCTATGACAATTCTCCACAAATATTGAGTTATGGCTGCGGTATTCCACAGGTTTAAGTTGAACAAACCTAACCCGCCCTCCTCTTTTGGCTGGCAAATGTGACTCCAGCTAATAGGTACCATTTTCTTCTTCATATCCGGGCCTGACCAAAGGAAACACCTGCATATTCTTTCCATATCAAGGATAATTCTTTTTGGCAAAGTAAAAGATGTCAACCAATATACCGAGGTGGAAAAGAGAACCGATTTGATAAGTTGCACTCTACCGGCATATGATAGTGTTCTTGCTTTCCATGCTTGTACCTTGGACTTCATTCTTTGAATAAGTACCTCACAATCCTTTGCTGTAAGTCTTGTTGTAATGAGGGGAAGGCCCAAATGTCTTATGGGCAAGGAGCCAAGAGGAACTTGACAGCTTTCCAAAATCTGAGTTTGAGTTGCAATAGGAATAGCACTACAAAAGAGCTGGCTTTTACCTTTATTAATCCTTAGCCCCGCTAACTTCCCAAACTCCTGTAAGCACCTGAAGATGTACTGGATCGATTGGAGATCACCACTAGAGAAGATCATTAAGTCATCAGCAAAACAAAGCGCCTTGATTCCTTGCTTGCGGCATTTGGGGTGGTACTTGAAGTCTTGATTTTCATTTTTCTGCAAAATACCGAAGAATAACTCCATGACAAGCACAAAAAGGTAGGGGGATAAGGGGTCACATTGTCTAAGACCTCTTGCTCCCTTGAAGAACCCAACAAGACTACCATTCATGTTCAACGAGTAACTTGGGGTAGAGACACATTCCATAACCCACTGTATGAACTTTGGAGGAAACTTCATTGCTTGGAGTATCATAGGCAGCACGCTCCAATCAACGGAGTCATAGGCCTTCATTATGTCTATCTTGATTGTGCATCTTGGTCTACCCTTGTTGAGGTGGTAATTGTGGAGAAGATGTTGGGAAAGCATGACATTATCTGATATACGCCTCCCAGGGACGAAAGCACTTTGATATGGGCCTACAAGATCATCAATGACTTTCTTAAGCCTATTTGCCACGATCTTCGAAATACACTTGTAAACAGTGTTTACACAAGAGATAGGCCTGTAATCACCCACTTGTGATGAATTAGCACTCTTGGGCACAAGAGTAATAACAGTGTTGTTCATTTGCTTCAAGAGTTTACCATCCCTAAAGAAACTTTTAATTGCAGCCACCACATCATCACCAACAATGTGCCATGCCTTCTTGAAGAATCGTGGGGTGAAACCATCAGGACCTGGAGCCTTGTCCTCTTTAAGATTGAACATGGTAGTTTTGATTTCCTCCTCCTTAACCTCTTTTATGAGCTCATTCTCACTTTCCGGGTTAATACTTCTTTGGAAATATTCCGAGATAACCTGTTGACTTGCTGCTTCTTGGGAGGGAGCCGTCCCCAATAGGGAAATGTAATGCTGCTCAAACATGTTCTTGATGACGTTCATATCAGTTATCATATTACCATTCTCATCATGGGCACTTATAATCCGATTGCTTGCCTGACGGCCAAGCATAGATCTGTGGAAGAACTTTGTGTTTGTATCACCCTCTTGAAGCCATTGTACCCTTGATTTTTGTCTAACCTGTGCTTCAACCCTCAAGGAGGCAGTAACAAGGCTTCTGGCTAAGACCTTCTCCTTATGACTCAGCTCCACGCTAAGTGGGTTATCAAAAAGTTGCTGTTGGCATTCTTGCAGCTCTTTTCTGATGTTATGTACCTGAATATCAAGGTTCTGAAAATGAACCTTGGTCCACTCTCTCAACTTTTGTTTAGTTAGCATCAGCTTCTTAGTGAGACGGAACATAGGTGAGCCATGTACCTGAGAGCTCCACACTCCAGCCACCGTGGGTAAGAAATCATCGTGGTTTGCCCAGAAGTTAAAGAACTTAAAAGGCTTCGGTCCGAAGTAAATCTTCTCAAAGATAGAAAGAATGGAGGGGCTATGATCAGATATACCTGGAGCAAGGAACTCAGAGTCAGATAGAGGAAACTCTTGTAACCATGCATGGTTCACAAGCACCCGGTCGAGTTTACAAGTGATCAACCTGTTGCCATCAGCCTTATTGCTCCAAGTATGTGCAAAACCTTTATACTTTAGGTCCATCAGCATGCAATCATCAATGAGCAAGTTGAAGTCATCCACCGCACTCTTAATAATTGGTTGTCCCCCAAGCTTCTCAGTAGAGTTTCTTACACAGTTAAAATCCCCCACCATGATCCAAGGACCAACTGGGATTAGGCTTCTAATATCATGCCAAAGAGCCTTCCTGACCATATAATTGTTGGAAGCATAGATGAAGGAAAACGTGCATTGTTTTTGAGACTTGAGAAAGATAGCTTGGCAGTGCAGTAGCTGGTCAGATACAAAAGTTGGGTGTATAGCCACTTCAAACGGATCCCAACAGACCCAAATCCTTCCATTTAAAGCTTTCGAGTAGTTCCCTTCAGTTTTCCACAAAGGGCAAATGAAGCAAGAATACCTGCCATATTGACTTGTCTGACTCTAGTTTCCAAAATGCAGATAAGGTTAAGGTTGTGTTGTCTAATGAGGGATTTAACCTCAAATTGTTTCGCAGGGTCATTAAGACCTCTTATGTTCCACGTGGCACACTTAATCATGACAAGTGGAGGTTCAAGTTTGTCTTCGCCCCTACAACAAGGGTAGGTAATGAAGTCTTCCGTCTAGCCTCTTTCATAGCTATTTCATCAACCAACAAAGGGCCTTTCTTCTTCTTCTTACTTTTCTTTGATCTATCTTCACTCCCAGATGAGGAAGCCTCAACCATTGTCTCTTCATTTAGTACTTCAAATCGGTTAGGGCTTTGAAGCAGTTTATCTTCTAGAAGAGATGATTTAAGAACACTTGGGGCAAGTTCCACCATCGAATTACCAAGCTCAGATGAGTTGGAGCAAGGGTTGGTGGGAATTATGGCCGATTCCTCACTTGGTGAGACATTTGTGATTGCTGGGGATTCCACACTCTCTGCATGGTCAAGAACACATGTTGAGGTTTCCTTAACTGTGGTAGTAGCCGGGTTCTGAACAATGGCAGGGCCCTGACAATGGTCCAGGTCATTATCACCAACAATTGCTTCCTTGCCTTTAGAAGATACCTTTCTCCATTCTTCCTTCTTACCATCCCTGGATCTGGTAACCTTCGCATGGTTCTCAACATGAACATCGTTATTTGGTACATCTCCAGGGACCACTTTTTCGGTAGCCTTCAACTTGCTGCATTGTTGATCCGAGTGGCCAAACACCTTACACTTGAGACACTTGATAGGCTTCCATGCATATTCCACGTCGATTTTAAGGGCCTCATGAACTGAGTTCGAAGAGTTCAAGTAGACAACTTCAGGAAGTGAGTCATCCACCCCAATCTCAACACATATACGTGCAAAGGATAATCTGGATTTCGATTCCGTTTGACTATCTAAGAACAGGGGTCTTCCTACTCCACTTGCCAAGTAGCTTAGACCGTCATGCGTCCAAAACTCCATAGGGACGTTGTGCAACTTAATCCACACAGGCACCTTGCTGAGTTGAGTCTTTACAAGTTGCATATTTGGTTCCCACTGCTTTAAAACCAAGAGCCTACCCGCTAGGTGCCAAGGGGACTCCTGAAGGATTCGATCACGCATATTATCATTCTCACACCGGAAAAGAAAGAAACCATTCTCCAAACCAGATACCTGAACTGAACCATACTTCCTCCAAATTTTCTCAACAAGGCTCTTAACCGCAGAATAAGGGAGTTTTTTGTCAAGAAAATGTCCCACAATACTACCTTCCCATTGACGTATACCTTCATTTGCAATAGCCGGAGGAGGAGATATCACCACTTTCCCATCGATAAGTTGAGGAGAGAAATACTTCAGTTTTGGTTTAGATGAGACGTGGGTGTCAAACAAAGTGGACCAAGCCTTATCCGGTTTTGCCACCTCGGGTGCCTTAGGTAACTCAGCATCTCCAGATTCGACAAGTAGCAGCGGGTCATCAGCATTGCTTCCCCTTTGTTCACCGGATGTCAACAAAGGCTGCTTGTTTAATAGCCAGCTAGGTATAGAGGCTGTAGACTTTCTTGCAGCAGAACCCACAGGTCCGAGAATAGAAGCCTCAGCTCCAGACCCTCTACTTACTTCATTCATGCTGCCTCCTTGTCTACAAATAGTCAACAAAGGCTGCATATTACTTGAAGAAGAAATCTGCTCATTGGCTCCAGCCTGAACCTGTATTTTGTCCAGACCCTCAACAGCTTCAGTAGGACGTAGGTCAGAGGTGGCAGCAGCGCCTGCAGGATGAGGAGAGTGGGCAGCAGCCGATGTTGACTCTCCCAAGGTTGGTAAGGATCCACCCAAAGGCGGGAATTCAATATTTGAAGTAATATTCGACATGATTCCAGGCTTGCTAGCCATTGGTTGTGAACAGGAACCAACAGACCAGTAAGAACCTCTTGTGGTATCAGTAGACCAGAATTATCGCCATGCCGGAGTACAAGAGACCGCAGGGACTAGCCAATAACCAATGAAGACACCCACAAATAATCCTTGAATAATAATCGACTCACAGAATAAGAAGAGTGTCCACGATCAATAAGCACGAAATTGTCCCCAAACAATAAATCCACAACCAAAATCACGAGCAAAAGTCCCAAGATACACGAACAGAAACCACAGCAGATTAACCACGATCACAGAAACACTATCTCACTACCAATAGCACACGAACTTGGAAAGAACCAAGCACGAGCAGAAACAAACTCCCAACAGCAGCAGCACGAACTATACTTCCAAATCACCAGCAGAGAAACCTCCAATATGCATGAGCAGAAACAATACTTCCAATAATCACGAGCAAGACGCCCGAGCTTGCACACAACCCAGAGGATGATGCTCACAGCACCGCAGCTCCCCAAACAATAATCCTCTCAACTGATGAACAAAAAATCTTCTCAAGCTCACGAACAATAATCCTCAGGAGCAGGGTCAGCAATAACCCACGAACATATATAACACTACCGCAGGATCTGGAACAGTCATAACCTCGAACCATAACCCACTAGCCAGGAACCGCAATATCTCTCGAACAGATGCTTCAGATCAAGAACCCACAACCACAGCCAGGAACCCACGAGCAGCCGCTCACAGCCAGGAACAACACCACACAGCACAGAGCCGCTGCAACGAAGATCCCCAGCAACCCGAGCCACACCTCCACCGCAGAGCCAAGCACAACGGCACCACTGGATATGCAAAGTTCGTTCAGACGATAAGGGGCCTCACGTCCAGATGTCCTGAACCTCAAGAACCTCAATACCAGACGGCCAGCACCAAACGGCCGAAGCCTCCCAACCAGAACAACAGCACCTCCCAAGGAGAACCTCACGACCGGCACCTCAGGCCTCACTCAAAACCAGGAGCCTGTTGACGACCAAAGGCTTGCTCACGAACCAAGTGCTTGCTAACGAACCAACGAACCAGAAGGCAACAGCCCCAAACCTTGCTCACTCCACGAACTCAAAAAATGGCCGGCAGAACAGCGGCCGACAGATCGGTAGAACAACGGTCAGTAACGTAACGGCCGGCACCAAACCGGCTAGAGTCGCCCAAGTCAACACACTGAATAACCGCCCGACCAGAACAGTCACGAACAATAGCACCAGAACAGTCACCAACAGAACAGTCACGAGCAATAGCACCAGAACCTTCAGAGGAATGCCTTGACCCCTTGCTGCAACTTACCAGCCCAGCACCTAGTTCCTCACAGCCACGAGCAATGCCGACCTCACAGCCCAGAACCTGCAAGGCCACGGACAACCCTACCACGGCCACGACCTAGCACCACGAATCACAAGACACGGCCGGCAGCAAGCCGGCGAGCGCCCTCCAAAATCACCGCCCAAGACACCTTACCAGAACCTTACCACGGCAAGGTACGAATAAGGGCAAAGCCTCCACGAAGAACCAATGAGCAATACCCGAACACCACGAACCAGAAGCCACGCCCCAGAATCTTGCTCACAACAGCTTGCTCACGGACAAACTCAGTCAACCCAAACAAGCTCACGAACAAGCTCACAAACACACGAACAAGCTCACGAACCCACGAACAACCTTGCACAACGAACCCTTGCTCACGGACAAGCAGCAGAGTCACGAACCAGAGACCACGCACCAGGAAAGAACTGAACCTTGCGCAACGAGCAGATCTAGCTCACGAACAGAAAAACGGAGCAGATCTTGCTCCAACCACAGGCAGATCTAGCTCACATGCTAGAACACCACGAAAACAAAAACTCTCGAACAGAATGGAGAAGGAGGTGGAGAGGAGAACGGAATGGAGAAGGAGGTGGAAATGAGGTGGAAAAGATAGATCTGGTGGAAAGAGGAGGTGGTCACGAACTGGTGGAGAAGATGGTCACGAACTGGTGGAGGTGGTGGAAAGAGAAGGAGGTGGAAATGGGAAGGCAAATATGATAGTGCCGGCAACAAATATCAGGGAACAAGGAGAGTGTAGCAATGTGGCCAGTGATATGCCTGAAGTGCCTGAAGTGCCTCACCAAGAAATTGTGCAACGGCTAGTGGAGGAAGCAAATGAAGCTGTAACCATGGAAGGAAGCCCGAACAGGTTTGAGATATTGTCAAATGTGGACCAGCACAGCATTGATCACACCGAGGATGTCACAAGTACAGATAATTCATCTAAAAAGAAGAATAGGAGAAAGAAAAAGATACTTGTGGATGAAGTGGCTATGAAGTTGGCCAAGAAGTCGTGTGGTCTTGAAGGCAACAAGTGAAAGCTTGATAGACAGATACCATCTCCCTCCAAATGATCAAGTTTGCCTCATGGAATATCAGGGGACTCAATTGCCCTGCCAAACAGCTTGAAGTGAGGAATATGTTAGAGAATAACAGGTTGTCTCTTGTTTGTCTTGTTGAGACAAAGGTGAGGGCAGTTAATGCCCAAGTTGTGAAGAGCTTGATTGCTCCTCAATGGGAGCTATTATCCAATCATGATAAAGCACTTAAGGGGCGTATATGGATACTGTTTAATCCAAGGGATATCAGAATCACAAGGATCTCGGCGTCTGATCAATTCATGCATTGTGGGGTGGAATTTATGGTAGATAAAAAGCATTGTTGTATAACGTTCATTTATGCTTCTAATGATAGCAATGAAAGACCATACTGTGGAAGGACGTGGGAAAGGAGTATACTGATCTCCCATGGCTTGTAATGGGGGATTTCAATTGTGTTAGAAAGGATGAAGAGAAGATTGGGGGCAGGAGCATAAAAGTGAGGCCAACCCAGGAGTTCAACAATTTTATTCATCACTCTCGGCTTTTTGACCTTAAGTTCAAGGGAGCATTCTATTCTTGGTCGAATCAAAGCGAAGGCACTAGAAGGATCACATGAAAGCTGGATCGTGCACTTGCAAACATTGGATGGGTTTCTGAATTTCAGCATTCCGAGGCAGAGTTCTTACACCCAGGGATTTCGGATCACTCCCCAGTGATTATATCTCTCTATCCTAAGCCTCCTCAAGGTAATAAACCCTTCAGGTTTTTCAACTTTTGGTTTGATCATGACGAATGTATGCATATTGTCAAAGAATCATGGCAGGTGCAGGTAATGGGAACCCCTATGTTTAGGGTGGTTAAGAAATTACAGCAAGTTAAAGTCAAACATAAAGCATGGAGCAATAGAATGAAGTTCTCAGAATTAGAAGCCAAGGTAAAGGCGGTTCGTGCTGACCTTGAACAGTGTCAAAAGGAGATCCAATCCAATCCCATGTGCCAAGAGCTACATAGAAGGGAGCAATCTGTGAGGTATGAGCTAATGCAATTGATGAAAAATGAGGAAGCACAAGTTAGACTGAAATCTCGAATCCTGTGGATGAAAGATGGGGATTGTAACACAGCATTTTTCCACAATCATATGGTTGCTAGAAGGGCCTTCAATAGTGTACAGAATGTTATTGATTCTGAAGGGCAGAAAGTCACTGATCCTACAAAAGTTAAGGATACCTTCGTGCAGCATTTCCAAAGGCTCCTGGGAAGCTATTCAACTACCATGCATGAGGGGTTTGATATGCCTGATTTCTATAGTAAACTGAATGAGGAGCAAGCTCGAGTGATTCAAGCTGATATCACGATGGAAGAGATTAGAAGCACCATGTTCTCCCTGAAAGATGACAAAGCGCCTGGACCAGATGGATTTACAGCTAAGTTCTTTAAATGTGCATGGGCTGGACAATAAAGGACTTTTTCTCTTCGGGCAAGTTGCTCAAGCAAGTGAACTCTACCTCTCTCACATTGGTTCCCAAGTGTGGCAATCCTGAAAAGGCTAGTGATTATAGGCCTATCTCTTGTGTTAATGTAATATACATGTGCATTTCTAAGGTATTGGCAAACAGAATTAAAGGGATAATATCTTCTTTAGTTGGACAGTACCAGTCAGCCTTCATCCCTGGGAGGAGTATATCAGATAATATACTACTCACTCATGAGTTGATGCATAACTACCACCTACAAAGCCCACAAGCAAAATGTGCCATGAAAGTTGATCTTTGCAAGGCTTATGACTCCGTTAAATGGGTATGTGTTAGAAGAATTCTAGCTGGAATGGGATTTCCTCCCAAGTTCACAGCATGGGTCATGGAATGCATATCAACTCCATCATTCTCACTAATGATAAATGGAGGCCTAAAAGGGTTCTTCAAAGGAACAAATGGGCTTAGGCAGGGCGATCCACTATCTCCATATCTGTTTGTGCTAGTAATGGAGATGTTTAATGTGCAACTTCAGGAAGCAATGAGAGTTGACTTCAAGTACCATCATAGATGCCAAGCTCAAAACATCAAGATGTTGTGTTTTACTGATGACCTTTTTCTTTTTTGTCATGGGGACATGAAATCCATGCAGTGTATGCTTCAAGGTCTTGAGAAACTTGAGAAGGCGGCAGGATTGAAGGCCAAACTGAAATCCGTAATTTGATCTCGTCCAAGAAGGTTAGTATTGTTGCTATTTTGGAGACTAAGGTTCGACACATTAACACTCAAGTGGTGAAGAGTATGATCTCCCCCCATTGGATCCTTATTGCTAACTATGAATGTGCTTTGAAGGGCCGGATTTGGATCTTGTTCAATCCTATGGATGTGAGAGTTACTAAGCTTGACAGTAGTGACCAGCTTATCGGGAGACACCTGGAGGTGTGAGCAAGTGCAGCTGTAAGTGTTCGAGTGCAACACCTGGAGGAGATCGTTAGCAGCACCTGGCGTCGGAAGCAGGTGCTGTTGGAGGCGTTTTTGTCAAGGAGCACCTGGAGGGGTTCGGGAACAACACCTGGTGTTGTTCGGATTCGTTCGTGAGCAGCACTTGGAGGTCGTTAGCAACAACTGGAGTTGTTAGTGCTCGTTCGTGAGCAACACCTGGACTAGCTTTCTGTCGTGTGCTGTGAACAGCACCTGGATTAAGTTTCTGGTTCGTGGTCATCAGCTGGTGGTCGTGTGATGTGAAGGTTCTTCTGGTGCGGGGCGGTGCTTCTGGCTCTTGAGTAGGTGTTGCGAGCAAGGAGTTACGGGTGTTTCTAGGTTGTGCTCAAGGTGCATCTGGGTTGTATCCTGGTGTATGAGTATGGCCTGTGGGTAGCCAGGTGCGCATGACTTGTGGCTACCGAATGTTTGTGCATGGTTCGTAGGTTTACTGGCTTGTGCTCAAGCACTGATTCGTAGGAGTTGCTGGTGGTCACAAGCTCTGATTCGTGACAAAACCTGGTTTGTGTGCGCAAGGTCTGTGTGAACAAGATCGTGAGCAACATCTGGGTTCCTTGAACTGGGTCTGCGTGCTGGTTGGATGTGTTACTAGTGCTGACGGGTGGGGGGCTCCATGGATACAGCTTTTCCCCCACTGTTTTCGGGCGAAGCAGGTGGGTCTGCTGGTAGGCAGGATCGACAACCCGACCCGAGTGACCCAACTTTGAAATCAATTTCAAACATGAGTAATTCTGGGCAAACGTGGTCACAGCTTTTCAATGGATCAGCCTATCAAAGGTCCAGGCTTTCCTATTTTATGCCTGCGGTCAGCGATGGCAGGACTGTTATCAGTCCGCCACCTGAAGTAGCAGCGGAAGGGCGCAGCGCCTGGCAATGCTGTCTAGTTGGTCACCTACTGGATAAGAAGCTACTTTATTCAGTGGTTAAGTCCTTTGTGGACAGGTGGTGGAGCAGGTTTGGACAGGTTCAGGTTTCGGCAAATGAAACAGGTTTTTTCTTCTTTCGATTCTCTTCCTTGCAAGCATTGGAGAAGGTGAGGGACGCTAGACCATGGCATATAGCAGGTCACCTTCTGGTTCTTAGGGAGTGGGAGCCGAACATGAGTCTGAAGCCGCAGGATTTGGAGAGAATTCCGATATGGATAAAGCTCTACAACATCCCAACTGAGTACTGGACGGTTATGGGGATGAGCTATGTGGCTAGTGGGGTGGGGAGGCCCTTGTTCATGGATGAAGCGACTGAAAAACAGACCAGGCTATCCTATGCGAGAGTGTGTGTGGAGGTCAAGGCCAACTGTAGGTTCCCGGATTCCCTCATACTAGACTTGGGGGTAAGGCTTGAAGAGATTCGAGTTGAGTATGCTTGGAGGCCGGCGGTGTGTGGTGCTTGCATGGTGTTTGGTCACTCAGCCACTCGATGTCCTAAGAAGGGTGCTATGCAGTGGAGACCCACTGGCAACCACTTTGATCATTGTCCATCGGTTGTTGATAATCATGAAAGAGTTCAAGGACGAGTAGGGGGTGATGTTGTGCCTAATGGTACTGAAGAGAATAATGAACTGAATGAGGGACTATCGGCCCATGTAGAGGCCAGGGAAGAGGAACCATGGCAATTGGTAAAGCACATGAAGCAGGGACATGTTCTTGATTCGGGTTTGACCCAAGTACCAGCCCAGGATCCCGGTTTGAATGAAGAGGCCAGGGTGGTGGATATGAATGATGAGGAATCAATTGACTCACCTGGTGGCTCAGCAGAAGTAACAGCTCAATTAGATACAGCAAACGTGGACACTTGTCATAGCCCGTTGGTTCATATGGGGGTTGATGGGAGTGAAGGGGTGCAGCATTCCAACTCATTTTGTATGCTATTTGATATTGACGAGGGCCAGTCCAGCATATCATCGTCAAGGAAAAAGAAAAACAAGAGGTGAGAGAGGAGGATATTTGTCGATGAGATTGCTATGAAGCGGGATAGAGGGCGTATGAATGGCACTCTCATGGGTTCGAAACAAGCCTCATCTTCCCAATGATCAAAGTGGGTGCGTGGAACATCAGGGGTCTCAATGACCCCTCTAAGCAGCAAGAAGTCAAGCATTTAATCCATGATCAAGGACTAAGTATACTGTGTTTGGTGGAAACTAAGGTTAGGGAAGTGAATTCTTACATTGTCAAGAATTTGATTTGTCCGAGTTGGGACCTCGTATCCAATTATGCAAAGGCACTTAAAGGGAGGATCTGGATACTTTTTGACAGCGATGTCATTATGGTTAGCCCGATTGCCATGTCTGATCAATTTATCCACTGCTCAGTGCATGTGATTAGTTCCAATCAGAGGGCGGTTGTATCGTTTGTGTATGCGTCGAATGAACAGATTGAACGACGATTTCTGTGGAGTGAGCTACAAGCGTACAAGACAAGTTTGCCTTGGATGCTATTGGGAGATTTTAATTGTGTTCGGAATTCCACAGAAAAACAGGGTGGAAGACACATTAATGTCCAGGCAACAAATGAGTTCAACATGTTTATTGATAAAAGTGAATGTCTGGAGATGAACTTTAAGGGCCAAATTCTATCCTGGAGTAACAGATGCCATGGGAGTCACAGGATTGCATGTAAATTGGATCGTGTGATGGTTAACATGGGTTGGTTGCATGAGTTTACAGCTTCCGAAGTTGAGTTCTTACCACCTACTATCTCGGACCACAGCCCAATGATAGTATCTCTGTATCCTCCAAGAACCGGTAAGGGTAAACCGTTTAGGTTTTTTAACTTCTGGGCGGAAAATGAAAAGTTTTTGGACATCGTGGACCAGGCATGGAATACCCACATATCCGGTTCTCCAATGTTCGTCGTGGTTCAGAAGTTGAAGAGAGTTAAGGAAGCACTTAAGGTCTGGAGTAAGAGTGAGCAGTATGCTGCAATCTCATCCAAGATTGTGACCATTCGGGATGAATTGAAGGAGTGTCAGAAGTTGCTACAGTCAAGAAGGGATAATGAGAGGCTGGGGCAGCAGGAGAAACATCTTCAAGCCACGTTATCGAATGCTCTCAGAATTGAAGAAGCACAACTAAGACAGAAATCCAGAATTCAATGGCTTAAGGAAGGAGATCAAAACTCAGGTTTCTTCCATAATACAATAGCCTCCAGACGGTCTCGGAACAATATTTACAGCATTGATGATGAACATGGTAGGAGGGTGACGGACCCGGAATTGGTTCAAAGCACAATTCTAAAGTACTTCAAGAACTCAATGGGAGCAACGGATCAAGTGGGGGGGCGAATGCCGGAATTTGATCGGAAGCTAAGTGATGAGCAAGCAAGTGCCATGATTGATGTTGTTAATGAAGGAGAAATAAAGGCTACGTTATTTGATTTGAAGGATGATAAAGCTCCTGGCCCAGATGGGTTTACCCCTTTGTTCTTTAAAAAAGCATGGAGCATTGTTGGTGGTGATGTGGTGAAAGCTATTCAATCCTTCTTCATGAGTGGGAGAATGCTAAAGCAGATTAATTGCACCTCAATCTCACTTATCCCAAAATGCAGAAACCCTTCTAAGGTAAGTGATTTTAGACCGATTTCATGCGTCAATACTATATACAAATGCATTGCTAAAATCATAGCTAACCAAATGAAGAGGGTGATTGGGAATCTGGTGGGTGAATACCAATCAGCATTTGTGCCAGGAAGGAATATAGTGGACAATATATTGTTATCGCATGAGTTACTCCACAATTATCATGTATCAAGCAATAAAGAGAAGGTGGCTGTCAAGGTTGACTTAAGGAAAGCTTTCGACACAGTCTCATGGAGGTGTATTCTTTCAATCCTTCAAGGTATGAACTTCCCAAGCATATTTACCAACTGGATTGAACAGTGTATCTCTACTCCCCGATTCTCTCTAATAATCAATGGGAGTATGGTTGGATTCTTCCCTAGTGCCAGGGGGTCCGCCAAGGAGATCCAATCTCTCCATACTTGTTTGTGCTAACAATGGAGTTGTTCAACATGCTCATCAAAGAGGAGACAAGAGTAGGGTTCACTCATCATGATAGATGTGAGCAACAGGATATAAAGCATCTGTGCTTTGCGGATGACCTGATTATGTTTGCATATGCTGATGCTTCTTCAATCCATTGTCTTCTAACAGCATTACAAAGGTTACATGGTTTGGCAGGCCTCCAGGTAAATAGCGAGAAGAGCAGTATTTTTGTCAGTGGAGTGGAGGGGGATGAGAAGCATGCGATTGCCAACCAGATGGGATTTCAGTTAGAGCAGCTACCAGTACGATATTTGGGTCTTCCTCTTATTTCCACCAGATTATCCGCGCATGACTGTGAACCGCTGATTAATAATGTCAGGTCGAAGACACAATCGTGGAAAGGAAGGGCGTTATCTTATGCAGGGCGAATGACTTTGGTGAAGGCAGTGTTGTTTGGCATTCAAGTTTACTGGCTATCGGTCTTCAGCATACCTAAGAAGGTGATCTATGAGCTGGAGAAAATTTGCAGAGAGTTCTTATGGGCAGGACCTGAAATGAAGAGGAAGGTCATACCTGTGTGTTGGGGTGTGGTATGCACGCCAAAGGAAGAGGGTGGATTGGGGCTCGTGAAGTTACATGTGTGGAACAAAAGTGCCATTTTGAGACTCATATGGTTAGTGGTGAGTGGGGAATCGAACCTTTGGCTAAAATGGGTGAGATCGTACCTTGTTAAGGACAGGAACTTCTGGGAGTTAAAAATTCCAGCTAGAGGGTCATGGGTGTGGCGGAAAATGCTAAAGCTCAGACATATGGCGGCTCCTCTTATTAGAAAAAGAATCAATAATGGAAGGGATACGTCGTTGTGGTTTGATAATTGGCACCCTATGGGCCCACTCTTCGGGAGGTTTGGAAGGAGAGTGAGCTATGACTCGGGCATACCACTCAATGCCACTGTTAGTAGCATTGTTACAAATACGGACTGGGATGTGCCACCGTCAGTGACAATGGACCTCATGGAAATTTGGGGAAGACTTCAGGAGTTACCAAAACCAAACCCTCATAATGATGATCAAACCATATGGGTTCCAGCGCAATCAGGAGCATTTGATATTAAGAGTGCTTACAAGGCCCTTAGTGGGAGTGGACAGTTGGTTAAGTGGAGCAAACTCATATGGCATAGCATGGCAATCCCACGACATTCTTTCATCTCATGGGTGGCGATCAGAGGTAGACTCTTAACCAAGAATCAACTCTTTGAATGGGGGGTTATACAAACGGCTACATGTCTCTTATGTAGGCAGCACATTGAAACACAACACCACCTTTTCTTTGAGTGTGAGTATAGTGAAGTAATTTGGCATGGGCTGCTTCACTTGAATGGAATCCCACAGGTTACTAGATCGTGGCCTAGCAATATTGAATGGCTTGAGAACACGTGCGCTGGGACATCTCTTAGACAGGTACTTGTGAAGTTATCCTTTGCAGCTGCTATCTACAACATCTGGATCGAAAGGAACAGGCGAACCTTCAAAAATAGTTATCTCCCCCACCATGAGGTACTCAAGCATATTGTGCGGGACATCAGACAGAAGATTAAGCATAGCAAGGTACAGGTCCAGAATAACCCACGTGATCATCATCTCCTTCACAATTGGGATCTCCTGGTTTTAGCGCCCACGGCGTCATGAGGGTAGCATTTTGTCATTAGAGTCTCTCATATGAGTTTGTGTATTTTGTGATGTTTGTGTTTGTCTCACTGCATCTGTGAGTGTCAGTTTGTTACGTGTACCCCGGTGATGGGTGACGTCATTTTCATGTACATTCTTCTCATCTTTTAATCTACTCTTAGCTTACCTTTCAAAAAAAAAAAAAAAAAGTGACCAGCTTATCCATTGTTCTGTAGAGCTTCTTGGTATTCAAAAGACATGTCTTGTTACCTTTATTTATGGTTCAAATGATGCATTGGAGAGAAGGTTATTGTGGAGGCAGCTCCAACAAAGTTCATCAAACCAGCCGTGGCTTCTTATAGGGGACTTCAATTGTGTCCGATCACCTAATGAGAAGGCTGGGGGTAAGTCAATTAATCGTGGTCCCACGGAGGAGTTTAACAACTGCATTGATGCTTGTGAGCTTGTGGAGCTCAAGTGTAAAGGCTTCTCACTCACATGGTCTAATCAAAGTGAAGGTCAAAGAAGGGTTTCTTGTAGACTCGACCGTGCCTTAGTCAACTTGCCTTGGCTAAGAGAGTTTACTCAATCCGAAGTGGAGGTCCTTAACCCAAGCATTTCTGACCATTGTCCTCTACTTATCACAATCTTTCCCCAGTGGCAGCAAGGTAAGAAACCTTTTAAGTTTTTTAACTTTTGGTCATTAAGGCCTGACTTTCTACCTATAGTTGATGAGGCATGGGCCATTGAGGTTCATGGCACTCCTATGTTTCGGGTGTCTAAAAAGCTTCAGAATGTGAAGGCCAAGCTTAAGGAATGGAGCAAGCAGATGAAATTTGCTGAGCTAACCTCTCAGGTCCATGAGGCTCGTATTAAGCTTGCTGAAATCCAGAAACTTTCCCATGATGATCCTATGAATCATGACCTTTCCCAGCAAGAGAAGAACCTAAGTAGGCACCTCTCTTCCTTACTAAGATGTGAAGAGTCCCAAGTCAGGCAGAAATCAAGGGTGCAATGGTTAGCAGAGGGGGACAGGAATTCAACCTTTTTTCATAATGCTATGGTATCCAGGAGAGCCACTAATACCGTCTCATGCATCATGACTGAGGAGGGTTCCAGACTTACTGATCAAAGGGAGATAGCGGAGCACATTGTTAGTCATTTCCACACTACTTTGGGGACGTCTGCTGGTCAGAATTATCAAGCCATGCCACCTTTCACTAGGGTCTTGACTGATGAACAAAAAGCCATCTTAATGGAGGAGGTTAAGTCTGATGAAATCAAGTCCACACTTTTTTCCTTAAAAGATGAGAAGGCGCCGGGTCCGGATGGCTTTACTCCTATCTTCTTCAAGAAGTGTTGGGATATTGTTGGCCACGATGTATTGGAAGCAATCCGTACATTTTTCAAGGATGGTGAGCTGCTCAAACAATGGAATACCACAGCTATTTCCTTAGTGCCAAAGTGTTGGAATCCTAGCAAGGTCGCCGATTTCAGACCTATCTCCTGTGTCAACACTCTCTACAAATGTATAGCCAAGATACTTGCAAATCGGCTTAAGGGAGTGGTTGGGGAGTTAGTTGGGCGCTATCAATCGGCGTTCATACCGGGACGAGGTGCTGCTGAGAATGTTCTTTTGACACATGAGTTACTACGAAATTACCACTTGGAAAGTAGACACAAAAAATGCGCTCTCAAGGTGGATATTCGTAAGGCTTTTGACTCGGTTTCCTGGGACAGCATTAGAAATATGCTTCATGCAATGCAATTCCCGTCTACTGTTGTTACTTGGATCATGGCATGTGTCACAACTCCAGCTTTCTCAATCATGATTAATGGTACCATGTGTGGCTTCTTTAGAGGTGCTGTTGGTCTTCGACAAGGGGACCCTTTGTCACCTTACTTGTTTGTGTTAGTGATGGAGGTGTTCAACATGGTGTTAAAAGAGCACACTAAACAAGGCTTCCTCCATCATCATAGATGTGAAGCTATTGATCTCAAGCTATTATGCTTTGCTGATGATCTCTTCATCTTCTCCAAAGCTGAGAACTCCTCCATTCTATGTATCATTTCGGCTCTCCAAGAATTCCAGCAAATTACCGGCCTATGTATCAACAAAAATAAGAGCTCCATGTTCTTGAGTGGCGTTGATCACTCTAAGCGCTCCGAGTTGAGTTCATTGGCTGGGTGCCCCTTGGGTGAGTTGCCAGTTAAGTATCTTGGTATTCCTCTTATCACTTCCAAACTCACAAGGAGGGATTGTCTTCCACTTATTGAGCAAGTCAAAGCTAGGACGCAATCTTGGAAAGGAAGGAGCCTTTCATACGCCGGCAGGCTCCTACTCATCAAATCAGTGTTGTTCTCTATCAAGGTACATTGGCTAAGCACTTTTATTCTTCCTAAAGGTGTTCTTGATGAGTTGGAGCGGATCACAAGGAGGTTCCTTTGGGCTGGACCTGATCTCAAGAAGAAAATGACACCAATTTGTTGGGACGTTGTGTGTATGCCACGTGAAGAAGGTGGGCTTGGCTTGTTCAAGTTAAGCATTTGGAACAAAGCTGCAGTGATGAAGCATGTATGGAACATATTGAGTCCTGGGGAATCCTTGTGGGTACAATGGGTTCGTACTTATCTTGTGAAGGACCGGAACTTCTGGACCATATCCATACCAGCAAGTTGTTCTTGGGCATGGAGGAAGATCCTCAAAGTAAGACCTGATGTTCATTCACGGATCAAGAAGAAGATAAAGAATGGCTGCACTACTTCCTTATGGTATGATAATTGGCATCCAGATGGCCCTTTGTTCTTTACCTATGGTCAGCGTTTGATTTATGATTCGGGTCTTCCTACCCAAGCTATGGTCAGTTGTATAATATCGGGGCATAATTGGGATCCTCCAGTCGCAGCATCGCTTGACCTTATTGAAGTTTGGAGCAAACTCCAGTGTTTAAGCAATCCAACTCCGGATAGTGAGGACATGATGGTGTGGTCTCCTTCTAAGTCAGGTATGTTTGATATTAGTAGTTCTTATAAGAGCTTAGACACACCTCGCCCGCAGGTTCACTGGTATAACTTGTTTTGGTTTCCTCAACACATCCCGAAGCATGCATTTGTGTTATGGATGGCTATTAATCAAAGGCTCCTTACTAGAGACTGTCTTCTCAATATTGGGGTTGTTCAACAAGCTTCTTGTGTGCTATGTAGACTCACGATGGAGTCTCACTCTCACTTATTTTTTGAGTGCAATTATAGTGCTCAGATTTGGCATATTATCCTCTCTATGAACTGTGCAAATAGAACCTCCCGTACTTGGGATGAGATAGTTCAGTGGGCTTCTTCTATGCGATTGGGCAGCTCTCATTCTCGAATGATTCTTAAGTTATCATTGGCCGCCACAGTGTACCATATTTGGAGGGAAAGAAACCGCCGAGTTTTCAATAACTCATACATACCATGGCAGAACGTGGTTGCTGCTATTACTGTGGATGTTCAGGATAAAGCCAATCTGGAAAGAGTCAAGATCCATGACACTCCCCTTCATCGCCAATTGGTTGCTAATTGGGACCTAAACTGGGAATTTATATCCTAGGAGAGGGTTTTTGTATCTCCATGCATTTGGGGAGGGTTTTCTTTTTGTTTACCCTATTGTATTTAGGGTATTCTTGTTTCTGTCTGTTCTCATTGTAATTATTTCTCTTTAATACTATACTTTGGACTTACCTTCCAAAAAAAAAAGGATTGAAGGCCAATAAGGAGAAGAGCTCAATATACTTCTGTGGGGTGGAAGAGAATACGAAGCTTTCAATGCTAGAGACTTCTGGCCTGAAATTGGGTGACTTACCAGTAAAGTATCTCGGATTACCACTAATTTCAACAAGATTATTGGCAAAAGATTGCCAGCCCCTTGTGGACCGAGTTCAAGCTAGGTTGCAATCATGGAAGTGTAGGAATCTTTCTTATGCAGGGAGACTCATCCTAGTAAAGTCTATGCTTCAATCTATGTGTGTGTTCTGGATATCAAATCTTATGCTCCCAAAAGGAGTGTTGAATGAAATTGATAAAATATGCAGGTGCTTCCTATGGACAGGATCAAAGAACAAGAAGAAGATTGTCCCAGTGAGCTGGGACTCGGTTTGCTCCTCGAAAGAAGTTGGAGGACTAAACCTCTTTGAATGAGTGGAACAAAGCTTCAAGTAGATCAAGCTTACCACCACGCCCTACCTTTTCGTCATGGTGATGGAGATCTTTCATATGGTGCTGCAGCAGAATACAAGCCAATGCTGAGGTGCGTGGTGGGGTGCTGAGGTGCGTGGTGCTGAGGTTCGTGGTGGTGCTGAGGTGCGTGGTGGTGCTGAGGTTTGGTGGTGCTGGTGGTGCTGAGGTTTGGTGGTGAGGTGCGTGCTGGTGGTGCTGAGGTTTGGTGGTGCGTGGTGGTGCTGTGCTGCTGAGGTTTGGTGGTTCGTGGTGGCTCCCGGTGCTCTGAGGTGCCGTGGTGCTGTTCAGAGGTGGTTCAGAGGTGGTTTGAGGTGCTGTTTGAGGTGGCCTGCGGTGGTTTGGAAAGGTCTGAGGGGGTCTGAGGTTCTTGATGGTTTCTGATGGTTTCTGGAGGTATGTGTTGCTATTCGTAATGGCCTGAGATGTTCACTGTTGCGTTGTCTGAAATACGTGGTTTCTGAGGTGGATGTCTGAGATTGTGGTTTCTGAGGT
This sequence comes from Buxus sempervirens, assembly GCA_947561395.2. Taxonomy (NCBI): domain Eukaryota; kingdom Viridiplantae; phylum Streptophyta; class Magnoliopsida; order Buxales; family Buxaceae; genus Buxus; species Buxus sempervirens. The sequence continues at coordinate 29,528,464 of OX387186.1, read as the reverse complement.
GGTCTGAGCGGAGGCTGTCTGAGGTGGCTGTCTGAGGTGGTTGTCTGAGGTGGTCGTCTGAGGTCGTGGTCGTCTGAGGTGGTCTGAGCGGAGGCTGTCTGAGGTGGTTGTCTGAGAGTCGTGGTTTCTGAGGCTTTCTGTGGTGGTGATCTGGTGATGGTTTTGGTGCTTGAGCGGATTCGTGGTGGTCTCTGGTGACCTATGAGTTCTAGTCTGAGGTTGCCCGAGGTGCCGTTCGTGTGCATGTCCTGGTTTTGAGGCGCCGTTCAGGTTGGTTCTGGTACGTGTTCGCCTCAAGATCGCTTTGGTTGTAAGGTTCGTGAGCTGAAGGTCCTTCTCTTCGTCGGCTATCGCTGGCGAGCAACTCAGTGCTGCTGCGACTAGCCAACGATCTTGTTCGTGGAGTCAAAAGTTCTAGCGGTGCTGTTGGTCGATCGTCGGTGATTCCTTGACCCAGATTATCGTGGTCTTCCTGGAAGTGGGGCTCCGGCAGTGGTCTGGGCCAGAGGTCTGGTCGTGGAATTCCAATAACCAGTTTTAAGGAGTTTGTACTCGGCACAGTTGGAGTTGTTAGTAGTATTGGGCTGCGCCTGAGCTCGTTACAGTTGGTATTGTTCGTGGCATCGTTCGTGGTCTTGTTCGAGATTAAGGTGTGGGCAGTTGGGAGGTTCTGAGCTGCATGGAAGTCGGGAGGCTTCTCTGAGCGGTTATGGAGTCGGCTACCATCCCGGTGACTTCCCGGTACCCAGGTATCCTTGCTCCGGCTCCGGCAAGCGATCCATTGGTGAACCAGGGGGAGGCCGAGTTGAACAATCGGCGAGTCTTGCTCCGTGAATCGTTCCCGCCTTTGCGTCCTCCATCTGGCACTGACTTCGGTCAGTACAGCAGCGGCTTTGGGGCGGTTCAGGCTGGCACTGTGGCTCTGGAACATGGCAGCGTTCCAGGCCCTCGTTTTGGCTCGCCTCCTGTGCTAGGTGTTGCGAAGAATTCAAACCTTTCCTCCAAAGGAAAGTCCTGGTCTGACCTCTTCCAATGCGAGCTGGCCAGCAAAACTAAATTATCGTTTTTTCCTCCAAAATTTATTGATGGTAACGTTGTGGTCTCACCATATTTGGAGGTGATTAATGAAGGTATCCAACAATGGAAGGACTGTCTTATAGGATACTTTTTGGACAGAAGTCTGCCTCTAAGTGTTATCAAAAGCATTGCAGCAAAGATATGGGGGAAAGTGGAGATATCTAGCATTCAAAACGGCTTCTATATCCTCAGATTCTCGTCCAATAATATTAGAGATAAGGTGCTTCACCAGGGTCCCTGGTATATGGCTGGCCGGCTATTTGTTATCAAGGAATGGGAACCAAACCTAACTCTTGAAAAGTCTCAACTGTCTAAAGTCCCAATCTGGGTCAAGCTATTTAATGTTCCTCTTGAACTCTGGACACCTACAGGGTTAAGTATCATAGCCAGTGGCATTGGTAAGCCGTTATTCCTTGATGAGATGACGGAGAAGAAATTCAAGATGAGTTATGCCCGTGTCTGTGTTGAAGTGGACACCACCTGTGCCTTCCCTGATAAGGTCTTTATCCAGCAGGATGCTAATAATACCAGGTCTGTAATCTCTATTGAGTATGGCTGGAAACCAATCAAATGCAAGGTTTGTGACGTTTTTGGGCATTCAGACTCCAGATGCTCTCGGGTACGAGCTAGAGAATGGAGACCCACCGGGAGAATATTCAATTCTATCCTTGATATCTCTGAATTCCCTGATGGTAGCACTGTGGGGGGGCAGATTTCGGAACCTGTTGATCTGGTGGATCTTGAGGAGGTGGTGGCATGTGAGCCCTCAGAGGCGTGGGCTAATACTCCTACTAACCCTTCAGTGGTTAATGAGGCTGGGGCTGTTGAGCAAGTGGAACCAGTGGCTCTCAATGGCAATGAGGAACCTGTACAGCACGTTCACTTGGCTAGTTATGCTGATCCTAATGAGGACATCGATCATGCCTCGTTGAGCATATCCAAAGGCAAACAAGTGGTCGTCGTGGACAACAGTAATCACATCCGATCTAGACCAATACCCCAAGTTTGTCATGATGATATCGTGTCGAGCCCCAACCAGTTTGATCTATTGAGTGAAATGCCGAACACATGCACAAGTTCCAATTCTCTCTCTAAGAAGCAGCGTAAGAGAATCAAGAAAAGATTGTTGGTAGATGAATTTGCAATGAAGGAAGCCCGGAATGCAAATTTATCTATCTTACCCGGTTCAGGTGGTTCTTGTAGTGCGCCCAGCAACCATCTTGCCCCCAATGATCAAGATCGCATCCTGGAACATTAGGGGTCTCAACGACCCCTCTAAGCAGCGAGAGGTTAAAAATCTTTTAGCTTCTCATAAGCTTAACTTGCTTTGCCTGCTGGAGACAAAGGTTAGAAGAGTGAATGCAGATTATGTTAAGAACGTCATTTGTCCATCTTGGAACTATATCACAAACTACGATCATGCATTAAAGGGGCGCATTTGGGTTTGTTATGATCCATCTACCATTTGTGTTTCTAAAGTGTTTGAGTCCCATCAACTTATTCATTGCTGGGTTGAATTCAAGGCTTCTCGTAAAACTTCTTTCTTGTCCTTTGTTTATGGGGACAACGATGCTCTGGTTCGTAAAGACCTTTGGCGAAGCTTGCGCCTATGTTTTGTGGACAGACCATGGATGCTGATTGGAGACTTTAATTGTGTTAGGAAGGATTCTGACAAAGTTGGAGGAAAGCAAATAAACAAGGCAGCCGTGCATGACTTCAACTCATGCGTCAATGATTGTTTTTTGATTGAAATGAACTACAAAGGGTTTGCGCACACTTGGAGCAACATGAGTGCAGGTCAAAGGCGTATCTCTTGTAAGTTGGATCATGCCCTGGTTAATATTGCCTGGATTCACCAGTTTAATCACTCAGAGATAGATTTTCTGCCGCCTGGAATCTCTGATCACAGTCCTGCTCTTGTCACAGTTGATCCTGTTATGATGAAGAGTAACAGACCATTCAAGTTCTTTAACTTTTGGACTACCATGGATGATTTCCTTCCTTTGGTTGCTGATGTCTGGTGTCACCCGGTTGTCGGTAAGCCTATGTTCCAACTCATTTCTAAGCTTAAGAAGTTGAAAATCCGCCTCAAAGAATGGAGTTCGAAGAAGCAATTCTCCCAAATTTCCAGGAAAGTTATCGAAATTAAGGATAAACTTGAGATATGCCAGAAAGCTTTGCAAAGCAACCCTTTCGACACTCATTTGTCCACTACTGAAGGGAAGCTTAGGAAGGAGCTTGCTGTACTTTTGCGAGTTGAAGAAGCCCAATATCGGCAGAAATCTAGAATTCAGTGGATGAAAGAGGGAGACCAAAGCACTAAATTCTTCTTTAATTCCATTGTCTTCAGGCGTTCCAGCAATTCCATTACCAAACTGTTTCATAATAGCAGCGAGATCACTGACCAAACCCAGATAAGGCAGCACATCGTATCTCACTATTCTTCCTTACTGGGGGAGCAGGATATGTCTTTGGAGTCCTTTCGGGTTGATTTTGATAGTATTCTCACTCAAGACCAGATCCAAATGTTGCAATCTCCTGTCTCTGTAGAAGAGATTAAGTCCACAATGTTTTCACTCAAGGATGAGAAGGCGCCAGGCCCAGATGGCTTTACTCCAGCTTTCTTTAAGAAGACCTGGGATCTGGTTGGGGAAGATGTCACGGCTGCCATCAGTTCATTCTTCACTTCTGGGAAGCTTCTTAAACAAGTGAACCACTCTCTTATCAGTCTTGTTCCTAAGAAAGGTAAGCCTTCTTTGGTTTCAGAATTCAGACCCATCTCGTGTGTCAATACAATTTACAAATGCATATCAAAGATATTAGCCAACAGGTTCAAGTCTGTAATTGCAACCTTGGTTGGCACTCATCAGGCAGCTTTCATACCAGATCGAAGGATGGCTGACAATATCCTTTTAACCCATGAGCTGTTCAGAAACTACCATCTTAATAAGGGTACGCCCAGGTGTGCTCTTAAGATTGACTTAAAGAAAGCCTTTGACTCCGTTGATTGGCATTGCATTGAAGAGGTTCTGAAAGGTTTCAGATTTCCTGCACGGTTTATCTCATGGGTAATGGAGTGTGTTACTACTACATCATTCTCAGTTATGATTAATGGTAGTATGGAAGGTTTCTTTAAGGGAGGGAAAGGCCTCAGGCAAGGTGATCCTATCTCTCCCTACTTATTTGTCCTTGTTATGGAGCTCTTTGACAAGGTCTTGAAGGAAAAGACAGCCGTGAATTTTACTCCTCACCCCAAGTGCCACCAGCCTTCCATTAAGCAATTGTGCTTTGCAGATGACCTCTTCGTCTTCGCCCATGGGGATGTTAATTCTATTACCTGTGTTGCCTCCGCTATAGACAAGTTCGGTAGACTATCGGGCTTGTTGGTTAATAGAGAGAAAAGTGCAGTGTTCACGGCTGGCATCTCTGATTCTGTGAAGGAGGAAATTATTCAGGCTTTGGGCTTCAAGGAAGGTCAGATTCCTGTAAAATATTTGGGCCTCCCTCTCATCTCAACCAGATTGACAGCAGCTGACTGTGCGCCCCTCATCCAAAAGCTTATTGCCCGAACGCAGTCCTGGCAAGGTAGACATTTGTCTTATGCAGGCCGTTTGCTACTTATCAAATCAGTTCTTTTCTCCATTGCAGTCTACTGGATGTCAATTTTCATTTTGCCCAAGGAAGTTATCTACAAGATGGAAAGAATATGCAGGCACTTCTTATGGGCGGGTCCTTCCCAAGACGCTAAGGTCTGTAAGGTCAAATGGGATCACGTGTGTTCCCCCACAGATCAAGGTGGCTTGGGGATCTTGGATTTACATTTATGGAATAAGTGCGCCGTTTTACGCCAAGCATGGCTTGTGGGAAGCAAGGCTTCTAATCTTTGGGTCTCTTGGGTCAATGCCAATCTTCTTAGAGGTAGAAATTTCTGGAAAGTCCAAATTCCTTCCACAGCTTCTTGGGTTTGGAGGAAAATACTCAAGCAAAGAGATGTTGCATCCAGGTACACAAAGCATAGAATCAATAATGGGAGAAGCACTTCACTTTGGTATGATAACTGGCACCCCCTTGGCCCTCTTGCCTCAAGGTTTGGTACCAGACTGATCTATGACTCAGGGCTACCTGACAGTGCTTTAGTTCAAGAACTTATAAATGGTGATGATTGGGATAATCCGATTGCTTCCTCCTTGGACCTGACTGAAGTATGGGCAAGAATTCAAGACCTACCAAGGCCTCACCCAGGCGTGGAAGATAGAATCACCTGGACCCTCACATTCCAAGGCACGCATTCGTGACATGGCTTGCGATTCGGAATGCGCTTCTCACCAAGGATAGACTCATGAGATGGGGTACCATTCACAGTGCGGTATGTGTTCTTTGTCGTAAATCCAATGAATCTATTAACCACCTCTTCTTCCAATGTGATTATAGCAAGCACATCTGGCGATTTCTTTTGGATAAAAATGGTCTCAATGTATTGGATCCTATCCCCCCCTGGAACCTCATTGTTGAAGAGGGTGCCAGATCATGGAGATCCAAATCCCCCCTTCATCTACTTCGACGCCTATCTTTGTCTGCTGCCGTGTACCACATTTGGTGTGAGAGAAACCGCAGGGTCTTCAAAAATGCAGCTCTGCCTGAAGAGGAGATATGTAAGGTCATTATCCAGGACATCTCTTACAGAATTAATGGCTTATCATTTATCCTTAAGGATAACGGCTATCATAGGCAGATTGTGCTGCAATGGGGCCTTACTTGTAGGTTTGTGTAGAGCTAGCCTCCATCATTGTTCTGGGTATCAGGGTCTGTTATTTATTGTGTTATGTTTGGGTACAACTTGCCTGTCTCTTTAGCAAGTTGCTAGCAGTGACTCGCCCTGGTTAGTGGGTATGCCCACTTGTTGCTTGTACATATTTCCTTCTTCAATCTATCTCACTTAATTTCCAAAAAAAAAAAAAAAGTTGCTGTGTTCAAGCACATATGGAGAATATTAGCAAGGGAGGACTGTTTGTGGATTGCTTGGGTGTATAAATGGCTTCTCAAAGGCCATAACTTCTGGGAGCTAAGTATCCCATCTTCATGTTCGTGGGCATGGAGGAAGATCCTGAGAAATAGAGACAAAGTTCGCCCATTTGTGAAGCATATTGTTCACAATGGGAGGTACACATCACTGTGGTACGATGATGGGCAGAGAGTGATTTATGATTCTGGTCTCCAAAAATCTGCAATGGTTGAGCAGATTGTTAACCACCAAGAATGGGACCCGCCAGTTGCAGCCTCACCAGATTTGATTGAGATTTGGAGCAAGCTTCACCTCATCCCCAAGCCCAATAGTAGCCTTGATGATGAAGTCACATGGACCACTTCATCGACTGGAAAGTTTGAGATGGGAGCCACATACAGAGCACTTCTACCTCAAAAGCCAGTAGTGTCTTGGTCAAAGCTGGTCTGGATCTCGCCTTGTATCCCGAGGCATTCCTTCATTCTTTGGCTTGCTAAAAAGAATGGCCTTGCAACAGTTAACAAACTTTATGATTGGGGCATTGTGGGGAGCAAAGCATGTGTCCTTTGCAGGCAGCATGAGGAGTCCATTCCCCATCTCTTTTTTGAGTGCACCTACAGTTGGAAGATATGGAAGCAGCTGCTTCAAAGGAATTGCATCCCAACGCTGAAAAGGCCTTGGGAGGACCTCATTCAATGGGCATCACGGGAGCTTATAGGGCCAAGGATAGCTAATACCCTTGCTAGACTATCACTAGCAGCAAGTGTCTACCATATTTGGAAGGAGAGGAACAGACGAATATTTAAAGCAAGTTATCTTCCAGCGCAAAGAATTCACAAGCTAGTGACAACTGATATCAAGGACAAGATTGCTATGGCTAGTATCACTCCCCCTGATAGTACCAGAACAAGACAAATCCTCCATTATTGGGGGATAAACTGGAAACCACCTACCACTCATGCACGCCTATAGTCATTGCCTTCGCTTCTTGTGTGAATGTTGGGGTTAGGGGCTACTTTTGGGGTCCTTGTTGAGGAATGTTGAGGTATAGTCCCATGGTGCTTGGGCATCTACCGGATGGGTCTGGGTTGCCTCATTGAGGGGCTGGTTTGTTGTAGCTATGATACATAGTTAAGTAGGTCGTTGTGAGTGTGTTGTTGGGGATGGTCTCATCTCCTTGTGGGCATTGGCTGCGGATGTACATTCTCTACTTTCTCTTTTTATCTCTAATGGAACTTACTTTTTTTCCAAAAAAAAACCTAGACCATGGGCTGCCTTAGCCTTAATTTAAGAAACCAACCCAATTTGATCAGGGGTCTAACGCCAGATCCATGCATTTGAGTCCTGTGAGCCGTGGGCCTCGACCCATTGAGTCCGCTGGAAGCACTCTAAGTCTTAGTTGGCCTTTTGAGCAGATGAGAGCCGGTTAGATCAGACAGAAACAGGCCAAAACAAGGGCAGAAAAACCCTAGATTTAGGATTTCAGCCCACCTGCCAAGAAGCAAACTTGTACCCTCCTTTTGGGTTCCCAACAACCCTAAAGGTGATTTTCTTTACAGAATTATTTTTGTAAATTTCGCCCTCGATGGCAAGTTGTAAACAAGCTACCTTTTGCACCTTTGAAGAAACCACACAAGCTACCATTGATCATGATGGAGAAGGCTGGGGTGGTAACACACTCCATGATCCATGCAATCATATTGGCCGGAAAATGAAGTGCATGCAACATTTGTCTAATGCTGCTCCATGATACTGAGTCGAAGGCTTTACGAATATCAACCTTAAGTGCACATTTCATATGAGACCCATTCAAGTGGTAGTTGTGAAGTAACTCATGGGTAAGAAGAACATTTTCAGCTGCACCTCTACCTGGAATGAAGGCTGATTGGTAGCTTCCAACAATTGCCCCAACAACTCCCTTAAGCCGATTCGCAATTATCTTGGCAATGCATTTGTACAAGGTATTGACACACGAGATAGGTCGATAATCAGCAACCTTGCTTGGGTTACGGCACTTAGGCACCAATGATATGGCTGAAGTATTCCACTGCTTAAGAAGTTTGCCTTCCTTGAAGAAACTCGTGATTGCCTCCAAAACATCATCTCCAACTATCTCCCAACAACTTTTAAAGAAGGCAGGAGTAAAGCCATCTGGACCTGGCGCTTTATCCTCCTTTAAAGAAAATAGTGTGGACCTGATTTCATCCGCTTTAACCTCCTCCATCAAACAACATTTCTGTTCCTCAGATAAAACTTTGGAGAACGTGGGCATGTCATGGTGGTTGTGCTCAACAACAGACCCTAAGGATTCTTGGAGGTGCTTGACAATATGCTGGGAAATCTCTTTGTGATCAGTGATTTTGGTACCGTCCTCTGTCATGATACATGAGAAACTGTTCGCTGCTCTTCTAGATATCAATGCATTGTGAAAGAAAGTGGAATTCTTGTCACCCTCGGCCAACCATTGAACCCTTGATTTTTGTTTGAGTTGGGACTCCTCAAGCCTTAGTAAAGAGTGGAAGTGCCTCTTCAAAGTGCTCTCTTGTTGCATTAGGGCTACATTTTGGGGATCATCATGAATGGATTTTTGCAGAATAGCAAGCTTGGATCTGGCTTCCTGTACCTGAGAAGATAATTCAGCAAATTTCATTTGCTTACTCCATCCATTGAGCTTCATTTTGACAGCTTGGAGCTTCTTAGCGACTCTAAACATTGGTGAGCCATTCACCTCAACTTCCCATGCGTCCTTGACAAGTGGATAAAAATCTGATCTAGCAGTCCAGAAGTTGAAGAATTTGAAAGGTTTTCTCCTTGTTAACATGAAGACCAGATAACCTGCCAAAAAGTGATAAAGCAGTGGAAACACAATTAATGGAGCTAGTGTCCCCGTGGGAGAAAACAAACAGGTCATCAGCAAAACACAGTTTTTTTTTTTTTTTGGAAATTAAGTAAATTCCATTAATAGAAGAGAAAGATAGGAGATATGTACAATCAAGGCAATGCCCACAAGGAGACTAAACAAGTCTCCAACAAGCTAAAAACAAAAAAAGAACCTACTCAAAGTTGTAACATGATTACAATAAAGACCAATGAAGGTCCCAATTGCTAACAATTTGCCTGTTCAAACTTGAGTCTTGGAGAACCACTTTGTCAAGTCCACACTTGAGCTGTATCTCAGCAAAACACAGTTGCTTGATAGACGGCTCAAAGCATTTGGGATGAGGCCTGAAGTTCACAGCTATCTTATCCTTCAAGACCTTGTCAAACAGTTCCATAACAAGGACAAATAGGTATGGAGAAATGGGATCACCTTGCCTGAGTCCCTTACCTCCCTTGAAAAAACCCTCCATGCTACCATTGATCATAACTGAAAACGATGTGGTAGAGACACATTCCAAGATCCAAGAGATAAACCGAGGAGGAAACTTGAAACCTTTGAGGACCTCTTCAACACAATGCCAGTCAATGGCATCAAAGGCTTTCTTTATATCAATCTTGAGGGCACACCTGGGAGTACCTTTATTGAGGTGGTAGCTTCTAAAAAGCTCATGAGTAAGAAGTATATTATCCACCATGCTTCTGTCCGGGATGAAGGCCGACTGGTGCATGCCAACCAAAGGCCCAATTACTGCTTTGATCCTGTTGGCTAAGATCTTTGAAATGCATTTGTATATAGTGTTAACACACGAAATAGGCCGATAATCCGATATCATGGAGGGCTTACCTTTCTTAGGAACAAGACTGATAATGGAGTGATTCACCTACTTCAGGAGTCTTCCTGAGGAGAAGAAAGATCTAATTGCATCAGTGACATCTTTTCCCACAAGGTTCCACGCTTTCTTAAAGAATGCTAGGGTGAAGCCATCTGGGCCTGGAGCCTTTTCGTCCTTAAGAGAGAACATTGTGGTCTTGATCTCATCATCAGTGACATCTGATTGCAGCCATTGGATCTGGTCATGACCAAGAAAACGGTCAAAATTAGCCTCAAACGGCTCAAGGGACAAATCCTTCTCACCCAACAAACTGAAAAAGTGCGAGACAATGTGCTGCCTTATCTGAGTCTGGTCAGTAAGCTCACTTCCAGTAGTGTCAGTCAGTCTGGATATAGAGTTGTGGGAGCGTCTGAAAATTACAGAGTTAAAGAAGAACTTAGTACTCTGATCACCTTCTTTCATCCACTGTATTCTGGATTTCTGTCTGTATTGCGCTTCCTCAACACGCAAAAGAGCTGCCAGGTCCTTTCTGAGCCTCCCTTCCAAAGAGGAAAGGTGGGTATCTAAAGGGTTAGAATGCAAAGCCTTCTGACAAAACTCAAGCTTCTCTGATCCCAGTCATGTGATAGATTCCGAACCTTTGGTGATTCGGGAGGATTTGACGTATGAAGAGAAAGCCAGTACAGATTTTGGATCGACGTGAGCAGATCCTTCGCACCAAAGTGATACCCTTGGTGAAAGTATTGTGGCAAAACCATTCCATTGAAGAATGCACTTGGGAAGGCGAGGAAGAGATGAGGAAGAAGTATCCAGAGTTATTCAATTCCTCTTGAGGTAAATTTTGAGGACGAAATTTTTGTAGGGGGAGAATGTAAAACCCGATAATTTTTATGATTTATGGGAAAAATAAATAATAATCATAAGTATTTAAACTAATAAGGTGTGTGGATGTAAGAGTTTTGGTGGGCGAGCACACACCAAATCAAAGTTTTAAAGTTCGTCGAGCAGCAAGCGTATTTACGGAAGGTATAAATACTTTAAGAAATTAGGTTTTGGGTTTTGCTCTGAATACGCGTATACTCTACTGAGAGGTTTGACGGCTGCGGCGTTTTGTTTAGGGTTCTTCGGGAGAGAGGAGTTGGGGAAGTTCTGTGAGAGAGAAGAGCTGGGGAAGACTTCCTGTCGGTAGGTATTTGTTATCAAGAAGTTCAGAAGGGTTTTTCCTTCAGAGAACCTCTGCTCGACCATAGCAAGCAGTCGGCCGAACTGCTGGTTGGGGATTTTCTCTTCGGGGTTGCTGTTGCCAAGACTTTGAAGCATATAAGGTGACTGGCACTGTTTTAAAACCTGGGTTTGTGTTATTCGTAGTTTTTAATTCAAAAGCATATGGTTGTGGAATGAGTTATTCATTGGTTTTTCTGGGCGGAGATAGTCCGAAGGATTTTTCTGTATAACTAAATGGGGATAAATGAAAAGTGTGTTAGATTACTTTCAAAATAGGTTTGAATGTGTTCTGGGGGTATTAGGAGACTAGAGGAATGGTTACAGACCGAAAAAGTTTAGCCAGAGTTGAAGATTTGGATTTAACAGAGAACTGAAAAACACAGTGGGTATCCACCCACTTGCCGTCCACTTGGCGCTCACTTCAGTAGTGGGCGCAAGGATAAATTTACTATCCACCGAGCTCGTACTCACTTGGCGCCGAGCTCGCGCTCACTTAAAATCCGATGCACCCATTTCGCGCCCACTTGGCGCCGAGCTCACGCTCACTTACTATCGAGTAGGCGCATACCCCAAGTTGAGGCAATTTACTATCCGCCCAACTCGCGCCTAGCGCAGGAGGTGAGCGCATAGTCCATTTTCTTTGCCGAATTACATAATTGAGTAAACCAATGTGGATTTTGATGATAGGAGGTTTCGAGCACTTAACAAATTACTTGTTTAGGACTTTAGAAACAAAATTACTTGTGAGAACATTAAAGATAGATTCTGGAATTTCTTAAGAGCTTCCAAGGTAAATGTAGGGCGAATTGTAGGTAATGTTCTGGATACCAAACACTGGAGATTTTATTTAGTTCTTTTGGTTAAATACTGTACTTGATTGAGATTTTATTAAACCCTGTTTTTCTCGATGGCAAGTTTTGAAATGTGTTGCAAAGATTATTTACTTGTGTGAGTTGATGTTCTGGTTGGAACAGTTGTGAGGAATGACTGTTCTGGTTGGAACACTTGTGTGAGATGATGTTCTGGTTGGAACAACTTGTGACGTGTGTACTGAATGCGGGGTTTTATTTGGTGATTTATCGGTTGGGTTTAGCTTCCCATGGATCCTTGTTAAGCATAGTAATGTGATGGTATGTGTTTATTGGTGTAATTGCATGGCCTTGTGTGTTGCTACGACCAGTGTAGAGCAGCAAGATACCCTGAGTAGGCCTGGTTGTCAGTGCCGATACCCGGAGTAGGCCGGCATTGGATGACGATACCCTGAGTAGGCCGTCATTTCAAAGTGTCCGATACCCTAAGTAGGCCGGAACTGTGTACATGGAGGTGTGGAGTGTCTACTTGGCATGTAAATTATATGCATGACATTGACCTTTTTTGTGTTGTTACCAGAAATGTGTTGTTTTAAATTGTGGGTTATTTATCAAAGCATGTCTTATAACTATATTAACTATTTCTGCATGCATGTGTCACTCGCTGAGATATTCGTATTTCATCCCTCGTTGTTGTTTTATTTTTCAGATCTTCGTGGTGAGGCGCCTACTGGGGTAGATCCGACTGACACCTATAGGGAGGAGGATTATTACTACCAACCTTAGACTAGTAGTTTATTTAGTTTTAAACTTTGTTTAATTAATTTTGTGGAAATTGTAATAAGGTAGTAAATTGGAACCATTTGCTGTATTTGAAGATTCCATAAATTGTTTGGATGAGAATTTTGATTGTGCACTCTGATATGATATAAATTGTGTGTGATTATCCAGCGATCACCATTATATCTTTAATGAAAAACATGGATCCGGGGCGTTACAATCCAGCAGGCCCATTGGTTGCTAAATATGGTGATCGAATCATCTATGACTCGGGTCTAACAGCAGCAGCTAGAGTTGAGGCAATAATTCTTGAAGAGCGTAATTTCTTGGCACCATATGCTATGGCATTCTAAGGCAATCCCAAAGCACTCGTTTATCTTATGGGTAGCAATTCGGGAGAAGCTAATGACAAAAGCAAGGCTTCTTAAATGGGGGATCGTCAATGAAGATTCTTGCATGTTTTGCATGAGGGAAATGGAAACACATGAACATTTGTTCTTCTCTTGTGATTTTTCTAAGCGAATCTGGAAGGAAATTCTCTCCAAAAATTGCCTTCGCATGTCTCACTGAACATGGAATCAAACTATAGAGTGGTTGCAAAAACAGAATAAAGGGTGTAGCTTTTCCACAAACACTACTTAAGATGTCCTTGGCGGTTGCTGTGTACCACATATGGTGCAAAAGAAATAGAAGGATTTTCAGCAACAGTTATCTTCCTGAACACATTGTGATGAGCTTTATCCTTGGGGATATCCAAATGAAATTCAGTGGTGCCAATATCAAAGTCAATGACTCGCCTAAGAATAGGCAACTTGTATCTTTTTGGGGCTTGGAGGATAGCATAATTACTAGAGGTCCTATCTATTAATTTGGTTGGTTTGTTTTAGTTTATCTTTGTGCTGATGTACTAAAACCTGCTCTTTTGTGGTTGATTAACCATTGTATCTCATTGTACTATTATCCTATTTGGAATAGAATACTTGCTTACTTTCCAAAAAAAAAAAGTCACAGATTTGCACCACAGTGTTTACACTCCAGAGTACGACCTCCTCCAACAGTTGAACAAGGTGCCTGCCCAAATCTCTATAATGCGACTCTTGATTGGCTCAGAGAAACACAGGGCAACAATGATGAAAGTTTTAGGTGATGCACATGTGCCGGCCAATATTGACCCAGAGCAACTGGAAGCAGTTGTGTCAGTAATCATGGCGCCACATGCCATCTCTTTCTTTGCAGCAAATTTGCCGCCTGAGGGGTGTAACCATACTGAGCCGCTTTACATAACAGTGAAGTGAGTCAACCTCATTGTAAAGCGAGCAATGATTGACAACGGGTCAGCCTTGAACATATGTCCATCGATGATCAGGCCAAGCGTACATAACATCCAAGGCTTTGACAATGCCAAGAGAGATTCATTGGGTGAGGTCACCTTGGTGATTGTAATTGCAGACAGGCCCTTCACCATGGATTTCGAGCTCATGGACATCAATGCCTCCTTTAATCCGCTAATTGGGAGACCTTGGCTGCATCAGGCAGGAGCGATGTCTTCCTCACTACACAGGATGGTCCGATTCATATCAGGCAATGAGTAGATAACAGTGCATGCAGAAGATCATCGGAAATTTGAAAGGGTTGGAGTACCCTATGTGGATTATGAATTGCCCACCACACTCAATTTCCAGGCCGTGGAGATGGTGTAGGTGAACCACATCCCAAAATCTGAAAGGGGGCAACGACTTTTGAAGAGGAAAAGAAGAAACATGTTTGGTGCTGCTGAATGCGCAGACTGGGGCCTCAGAGCCGGTGAAGGACTGGGCAAATATAAGCAAGGAATCAAGGCAGCAGTCCAACCTTGCGAGCAGACCACTGGGTTCGAACTAGGGTTCAAGCCACAACCAGAAGACTACTCCCGACTCTTCGGGAACCATGCCAAGAAGAAGAGAGCAAGAGCTGAAGGAAGAGACCCCCCATTGGCCCATATGCATACACAGGAACTTGTACCACCGCTTCACTAACATGGAGTGTGAAGCAGCTCAGGCCATTAAGAACATAGTCCCCTGAGGTTGGGGAGATGAGTTTCTGGACACCCCTGCCATGGAGGAGGACTACCTACAAAGCTTAGCTCAAATGCTTTGGGAGGAGCCACTGTCTCTAGAGATAATCGGAAATGCAGTTGAGATAGACTAGCTAGCACCTGAAGGGTCACCAGATGACCTACCGGCACTAGTTGCCCTGGAGTCTGTAGACGAGGTCACCGTGGCCTTTGCTCCACTAGACGATCTGCTTATCCCCGAAGGGATACTGATCCACCCCACCGTCGTGATGGAAGTGCCGCCACCTACTCCTGTTGAAGAATCCAAAGAAAAGGATCCAATCATGTACATCTGCATGATGGAGGGTCGAGACAGACGCCAAGCCATAGGCTAAGGTCTCCTCTGCAACCTCCCTATATCCCGCACCCCGAAACTCGAGATGGACTAAACCAAATGTTCTGTAGCATGCCCCAAGTGCTAGGGCTAGTGCCTGAAGAAATGTATCATGCAACTTACGGCAAATGGGCACCACCGACTTACTCCTCTACCGTGCCTGGGATACCGACTGGAATACTTGTAGCTGTTGCACCACCCACAGTTGACTTGGCCAACGAAGTCACTATTGCCTACATACCACCTGACGCCGAAATACCAATGGGAATTCCCCTCAATGGGTCATGGGTGAGGGTGTCATCAGAAAGTGCTCCCGATAAAAAAGAAGCCAGAACAAGCCGGCGGCAGGTGCAGCAAATGATCCCATCTGCATCTCATCTGATGATAGTGCCAACATGGTGCTAGCTGGAGAGCTGGAGAGGTGACTGTTGTCATCAACAAGGAAGACAAGGCACCACTGAAGAACTGGAGCGCCATGCCATTTGCAATCAACAAAGCTACTGCTCCAAATGGGGTTTTTGGCACCTCTGAAATTTCTGTTGTAGCTACTGCTAAGATTTTTATTTATTTATTTTTTTGGAAGATAAGTCCAAATGTATTAATGATAAAAAGATATATATAATGATATGCCCAAACAGGTTGAGGCCAACCAAAGCCCCTTGGAGAGGGGAGGCATTACAAGACCAAACAGTGGGCATACCCACCTAAACCATGAAACAAATCAGAAAATGACCCTAATGGGAACAAAGCTATCAAACTAAACAAGAGAGACAGATTACAAGAGAGGCAGTAAGCTCAACATCCTAAGCGCCAGTTTAAACCCCAGCAATCAACAACTTGCCTGCTTCTTGGAGAATCTGGGATCATAAGGTTCCTATTTTCCAATCTGGATTGCACGTCCCACTTTATATGTTGCATGACAACATGTGGAGGCAAGTAGCTAGTCTTGAACACACGTCTATTACGTTCCATCCAGATGTGATAAACAGCAGCTCCCAGTGAGACTCTTGCTATTGGCAAAGTTGGGTCAACCCCCACAAATCTGGTTTGCGCCAATTCAATAGTTTGAGGCCATGATCTGGGATGATAGGAGAATCCATTCCATGAGAGTACCTGTTTCCATATGGCTTTGCTGTATGTGCAAGAGAAAAAGAGATGGTTAATGTTCTCAACTTCGCATCTACAAAGAACACATACTTGATGACGAATGATCCCCCATTTTGCTAGCCTTTCCTTAGTTAAAAGCTTCTGATGAATAGCTAACCATAGCATAAAGGAATGTTTGGGGATTGAAGGAGACGACCAAACCAAGTGAACCCAAGGTACAGTGGGCCGAGATGCATCCATAGTCGTGTAAGCGCTCTTTATGTCAAAAATACCTGAGTTGGTTGGAGCCCATAATGCTACATCATCCCGATTGATATCAAGAGGAGGTAGATCAGATAAACCGGCCCAAATGTCCATTAAGTCGATCGTCACAGCAGCAGGTACATTCCATTGACCATCTTGAACAATCATGTCAACCAAGGCATTTTTGGGAAGTCCCGAGTCATAGATAATTCTGGTGCCAAACTTTGTAACTAAAGGCCCCTGTGGGTGCCAGTTGTCATACCATAGGAGTGTTGATCTTCCATTGTACACCCTCTTTTTGATAAGAGGGGCAGCTGTAGGCCTTGCTTTCAAGATTTTTTTCCATGCCCAAGAGCCTCCAGGTGGGATTGGCATGTCCCATAAATGGGGAGCTTGAGTAGCAATAAGCCACACATATCTTAGAATAGCACTTTTGTTCCAGATCTGCAAATTGAACAAACCAAGGCCACCCTCATGCTTTGGAGAGCATGCAAGATCCCAACTAATTGGAACAATTTTTTTTGAGCATAACTGGGGGCCGGACCAAAGAAATCTCATGCATATAGATTCAAGTTCCTTAAGAACTCTTTTAGGAAGAATGAAGGATGTGAGCCAGTGAACATTAATGGAAAAGAGAACGGATTTAACAAGGGCTAACCTGCAGGCATAGGAGAGGGACCTACCCTTCCAAGATTGCGCTTTTTTTTTTTTGGAAGGTAAGTCCAAAGTATGTATTACTAAACAAAGATTTACAATAATATCAAACAAAAACGAAGTCTGCCCCTCATAGGTGAGGCAAACAACCAAAAAGAGACACTAGAAGCTAGTGAGATCTAGGGGCGAAATCAATGGTAGATGAGTGGGTCACAGTCTCTTTTTGATAGTCTTGACGAAATCAATGGTAGACCCAAGTACTTCACTGGAAGTGTAGCCAATTGGAATCCTTTTTTTTTTTGGAAGTTAAGAAAGTTCCATTAATGAGCAAAAAGGAAATATGTACAACCAGCAAGTGGGCATACCCACTAAACAGAACAAGGAGCTAGAAGCACCCTGCTATAGGAAAATCAACATAACAAGACCAATGGTGAAGATTAGATGAACCTACATAGAAGATCCCATTTCAACATAATCTGCCTATGATAACTGTTGTCCTTAAGGACAAGTGGAAAGCCATTGACTCTGTACGTGACATCTTGAATGATAACCTTACAAATCTCCTCTTCAGGTAGAGCTGCATTTTTGAAGACCCTGCGATTTCTCTCACACCAAATATGATACACAGCTGCAGACAGAGATAGGCGCCGTAGGAGGTGAAGAGGGGAAGTGGAGCACCATGATCTAGAACTACTCTCAACAATAAGGTTCCAGGGAGGAATGGGGACTGAGCCATTGAGACCATTCATACCCAAAAGAAAGCTCCATATGTGCTTGCTGTAATCACATTGGAAGAATAGATGGTGGACAGTTTCATTGTAATTACGGCATAGAACACATACCGCATTTTGAATGGTGCCCCATCTCAGGAGTTTCTCCTTGGTGAGGAGCGCATTTCGAATCGCAAGCCATGTCACGAGCGCGTGCCTTGGAATGTTGAGAGAGAACCAAATTAGCCGAGCCCAAGGAACAGAGGACCGAATGGCTTCCATAGCTTTGTAAGTTGCACTAGTGCTATATTTACCAGATTGAGTGAGTGTCCAAGTGATCCTATCTTCCAAGTCTGAATTAGGCGTTGGAAGATCTTGGATCCTTGCCCACACTTCAATCAAGTCAAATGAAGAGGCTATCGGGGGATCCCAAGCATCACCATGTATAACATCTTGAACCAAAGCACTATCAGGAAGACCGGAGTCATAGATCAGTCTCCTACCAAACGTTGGAGCTAGAGGACCCAATG
Organism: Buxus sempervirens; assembly: GCA_947561395.2. Lineage (NCBI taxonomy): Eukaryota > Viridiplantae > Streptophyta > Magnoliopsida > Buxales > Buxaceae > Buxus > Buxus sempervirens. Next base: position 29,510,189 of record OX387186.1, on the reverse strand, counting down.
GATGCCAATTATCATACCATAATGAGGTGCTTCTCCCATTGTTGATTCGGTGCTTAATGTAGCGGGAAGCGACATCTCTCTGCTTAAGTATTTTCCTCCATACCCAAGAAGCAGTGGAAGGAATTTGTAGTGCCCAGAAGCTTCTACCTCTAAGTAGGTTGGCATTAACCCAAGAGACCCACAGGTTATCAGCCCTGCTTCCCACAAGCCATGTTTGTCTTAAGATGGCGCACTTATTCCATAAGTGGAGATTCAAGATTCCCAAACCACCTTGATCAGTGGGGGAGCAAACATGATCCCATTTGACCTTACATATCTTAACCTCTTGGGAAGAACCAGCCCACAAGAAGTGCCTGCATATTCTCTCCATCTTGTAGATGACTTCCTTGGGCAAGATGTAAATAGACATCCAATGGACAGCTATGGAGAAAAGAACTGCTTTGACCAGTAACAAACGGCCTGCATAAGACAGATGCCTACCTTGCCAAGACTGCGTGCGGGCAGTAAGTTTTTGGATGAGGGGTTCACAATCAGTAGCTGTCAGTCTTGTAGAGATGAGAGGCAGGCCCAGATACTTCACAGGGATATGTCCTTCCTTGAACCCCAAAACTTGCATGATTTCATCCTTTATACGGTCAAATATGCCAGCCATGAACACAGCACTTTTCTCCTTATTGACAAGCAATCCAGATAATCTGCCAAAGAGTTCAAGAGCAGAAGAGACACAAGTAATAGAGTTAAGATCCCCATGAGAGAAGATAAAGAGATCGTCAGCAAAGCACAGTTGTCTGATAGAAGGCTGGCGACACTTGGGATGAGATAAGAAATTCACAGCTGTCTTATCATTCAAAACCTTGTCAAATAGCTCCATAACAAGGACAAATAAGTAAGGAGAGATAAGATCTCCTTGCCTGAGGCCTTTCCCTCCCTTGAAGAACCCTTCCATGCTTCCATTAATCATAACAGAGTATGATGTTGTAGTGACGCATTCCATGACCCATGAGATAAATCGTAAAGGAAACCTGAAACCTTTCAAGACCTCTTCAATGCAAAGCCAATCAATGGAATCAAAGGCTTTCTTTAGATCAATCTTGAGAGCACATCTGGGCGTGCCCTTATTAAGATGATAGCCTCTGAACAACTCATGCGTTAAAAGAATATTGTCGGCCATCCGTCTATCAGGAATAAAAGCTGACTGATGAGTGCCCACCAGGGATGCAATGACAATCTTAAACCTGTTGGCTAAAATCTTGGAGATGCATTTATAGATTGTGTTAACACATGAGATGGGTCTGAACTCTGAAATCGAAGAAGGCTTACCTTTCTTAGGAACAAGCGTGATAAGAGAGTGGTTAACCTGCTTGAGAAGCTTCCCAGAAGAGAAGAAAGAGCTGATGGCAGCCGTGACATCATCCCCAACAAGATCCCATGCCTTCTTAAAGAAAGCAGGGGTAAAGCCATCTGGGCCTGGTGCCTTCTCATCTTTGAGTGAAAACATAGTGGTCTTAATCTCATCCACAGAAATATCAGATTGAAGCATCTGTATCTGATCTTGAGTGAGAATACGAGCAAAAACAGCTTGGAAGGTCTCGAGAGACGAATCCTTTTCCCCCAACAAGTTAAAATAGTGTGAAACTATGTGCTGCCTTATTTGGCCTTGGTCAGTGATCTCCCTGCCATTGTCACACAATTTAGAGATAGAATTGTAAGAGCGCCTGTAGATGATGGAGTTGAAGAAGAATTTAGAGTTCTGGTCACCCTCTTTCATCCACTGAATTCTGGATTTCTACTGGTATTGAGCTTCTTCAACACGCAAAAGGTCAGCTAGTTCTTTCCTGATTTTCACTTCAATGATAGGCAAATGAGTGTCAAGAGGGTTGCTTTGCAAAGCTTTTTGGCATAACTCAAGTTTATTTCGAACTTCATTAACTTTAATGGAAACTTGAGAGAATTGTTTCTTCGAGCTCCACTCTTTCAAACGGACCTTCAACTTCTTAAGCTTAGAAACTAGTTGAAACATAGGCTTACCGGCAACCGGATGGCTCCAGACATCAGCCACCAAAGATAGGAAGTCATCAGAAGCGGTCCAAAAGTTGAAAATTTTGAAAGGTCTATTACTCTTCAGCATATCAGGGTCAACTGTGACTAGAGCAGGACTATGATCAGATACTCCAGGGGGCAAGAAATCGATCTCAGAGTGGTTAAACTGATTGATCCATGCTATGTTAACCAGGGCATGGTTAAACTGTTGCCACAATAAGACTATTCACTGTGTCATCATCGACTCCTGAAACAAACAAGCAACTTTTGAGCCTATTGACACAAAGGCCCGAGAGGAGCTCAAACTCTTTAAGTGCAACCATTAACCGGGTAACTGATGATGTATCACCATGAGAGAACAAGAACAAATCATCTGCGAAGCAAAGTATCTTTTTTTTTTTTTTTTGGAAAGTAAGTCCAAAGTTCATTAAAGAAAGAGATATTTACAAAGGCAGCTCAACTACGTCACAAAGACGCACATGAGTAGCAACCCAACAATACAGAAACATATCAAAGTACATGAATACAGACACAGGACAACTAATGTCCACAAGACAAAAGAAAGAGGCAATACTCCTAGTAGAACTTCCAATTGAGCCCCCAATTGCTAACCACCTGTCTAGTCCTTGGATTGTCCTTTATCATATGGTCGTTGTCTGAAAGTCTAGCTTGCATAGCCCATCGAATATGATGAAGGACATCTTCGGGAGGGAGGTAACTGTTTTTGAAAACTCTTCTATTTCTTTCACTCCAAATGAGGTACACTACTGCTGCAAGAGAGACCTTGAAAATGGGGGAAAGCGGGTTAGTGTCGACAAACCGGGTTCCCGCCCATTCCAATGTTTCCAGCCACGGCTTGGCTTGGTTACTAAAGCCATTCCATATCAACACCTGCTGCCAAACTTTGTTGCTGTAGGTACATTCAAAATAAAGATGATTGGAGTCTTCATCATGCTCTCTACATAGGACACAAGCACTTTGCTGAATGACGCCCCATTTGGCGAGCCTATCCTTGGTTAGTAGTCTTTGATGCATCAACATCCATAGAATAAAGGAAAATCTAGGGATAGAGAAGGAATGCCATACCAGATGATACCAAGGCACAATAGGTCTATTAAGATCCAAGGCTTTGTAGGCCGATTTAACATCAAAAGTACCTGATTTAGAAGGCACCCATGAGATGACGTCTTCTCGGCCACTATCCAACTGCGGGAGCTCGGGGAGCCTCCTCCAAATTTCCATGAGGTCCATAGTTAAAGCAACAGGGACATTCCATTGGCTATTGTGAATAATCACTTCGACGTGGTCATGCTTAAGGAGACCTGAATCATAAATGATCCTGGTACCATACTTGGGAGCTAGAGGTCCTTCAGGATGCCAATTGTCATACCACAAGAGAGTTTTCTTTCCATTGTAGACTCTGTACCTAATTAGCCTTGCTGCTTCAGCCCGTGCTTTCAAGATTTTTTTCCATGCCCAAGATCCGCCAGATGGGATATTCATAGACCAAAAACACTTATTCCTGATTAAGTGCTTTGTAGCCCATCGAACCCACAAGGTAGGGGTCTGATTAGCAATAAGCCAAACATATCTGAAAACTGCACTTTTATTCCAAAGGCTAAGGTTAAGTAGGCCAAGTCCCCCTTCATGTTTCGGAGCACATACTGAATTCCAACTAATTGGAATGATTTTCCTTTTGCTAAGAGTAGGACCTGCCCAAAGGAATCTATTACAAATTATTTCCAAGTCCTTGATCACCCTCTTGGGAAGAATAAAAGCTGTTAACCAGTGAACCTTGATGGAGAAGAGAACCGATTTCACAAGAAGTAATCTGCCCGCATAAGTTAAGCATCTCCCCTTCCATGCTTGAGCCTTAGCTTTTACATGGTTGATGAGTGGCTCACAATCCCTCTTTGATAGTCTGGAAGGTATTAATGGCAAACCTAGGTACTTCACAGGCAATGAGGCGACTTGAAACCCAGTTAAATGAGCAAGAGAGGTTCCCACACTGTCATCAACTCCATTCAAAAAAATACAGCTTTTTCCCTTGTTAACTTGTAGCCCCGTAATAAGCTCAAATTGTTGCAATGCTGAAGTGAGGCATCCCACAGAATAGGGGTCACCATGGGCAAACAGGAAGAGATCATTCGCAAAGCAAAGGATTTTGGTGTTAGTTCCTTGGCATTTGTGATGATATTTAAAACCTTGGGCTGTGCTTCTCTCCAAAATCATATAGAACAACTCCATGGTTAGAACGAAAAGATATGGAGAGATGGGGTCCCCTTGCCGTATACCCCTTTTGCTTCGGAAGAAGCCCACCATGTTGCCATTAATCATGAGAGAGAAAGAAGGTGTTGACACGCATTCCATAATCCATGAAATGAACTTATGTGGAAAGTTCATACCTCTAAGGGTTGCTTCAAGGCTGCTCCAGGAGACAGTGTCGAAGGCTTTCCTCAAGTCAACCTTCAAAGCACAATTCTGCTGTGATCTCCTTAAGTGGTAGCTATGCAAAAGCTCATGAGAGAGGAGGATGTTATCTGCTATACTCCTTGGAATGAAAGCAGACTGGTAGTCACCCACAAGATCAGCTATGACTCTCTTCATTCTGTTGGCCAAGATTTTAGATATGCACTTGTAGAGAATGTTGACACATGAGATTGGTCTGAAGTCCCCCACCTTAGCTGGGTTAACACCCTTCGGGATTAAGGTAATTGCTGTAGCATTTACTTGCTTCAATAACTTACTTGAGTGGAAGAAGCTTCTAATGGCATTGGTGCAATCACTGCCTACAATGTCCCATGTCCTTTTGAAAAACAAAGCTGTAAAACCATCAGGCCCTGGGGCTTTGTCGTCCTTGAGAGAAAAAAATGCATCCTTTATTTCTTCATTTGTAACTTCCTTTTGAAGAGCTTCATATTGATCCAGATTGACTTTCCTGGTAAACTCAATGGGCCGATCACTCATAACCCTGGAGCTGTCCACATTCAACAAATGCTGATAGTAATCAATAAACACTTCATTAACTTGATGGGGATCATCCACCTTGACATTATCATCCGTGTAGACACTTAAAATACCGTTCCTTGCTCGCCTTTGCATAAGAGAATTATGAAAGAAGGGGGTGTTGGAGTCACCTTCCTTCATCCACTGGATTCGAGATTTCTGCCTTATCTGTGCCTCCTCATCATTAAGGCATTGCATGAGTTCATTCTTCAGGACTTTCTCTGCTCTAGAAAGATCAACATTTGCTGGGCAATCGTGTAGCTTCCTTTGGCAATCTAGAAGTTCTGATTTGAGCACTTGGATTCTCCTAGGCAAGTGGGCAAACTGTTTCTCCTTGCTCCACTCCTTGAGCTTCATTTTAAGGTGCTTGAGTTTCTTGGCAACCTTGAACATGGGAGTCCCTTGCACTTCCAAAGCCCAAGCATCAGCAACCATAGGCATAAACTCCGCATGGTTAACCCAAAAGTTAAAAAAACCTGAATGGCCTGCTCCCATTTGCTCGATTGGGAAAGATTGAAACAATAATGGGGCTATGGTCCGAAACACCAGGAGAGAGAATCTCAGCTTCCGATGCATTGAATTCATGAATCCACCCCATGTTAACAAGGGCACGATCCAGTCTTGAAGCAATTCTACTTGTCCCCTCACTTCGGTTAGACCATGTATGGATAAAACCCTTAAATTTAAGTTCAGTACACTCACAATGCTCGATGAAATCATTGAATTCTCTTGCTGCCGTCTGGTTTAGCTTCTTGCCACCCACTTTTTCAGAATTTATCCTAGCACAGTTGAAGTCCCCAATGATGAGCCAGGGTTGGTTGGTGGAGCATAGTTCCAAGCCCCTCCACAGTTCTCTTCGCATAATGTAGTCATTACTGCCATACACAAATGATACGAGGCACACTTTTTTGTTGAAATGATTTCCATGGTACAATGAAGAAATTGGTCAGACGAATCAAGCATAGAAACCAGAACTTCAGTTGGGTCATACAAAACCCATACATGGCCTTTTAATGCGGCATTGTAATTTGCAATGAGTTGCCATTGGGGAGCAATTAAGTTCTTAATATATGTCGCATTCACTTCACGAACCTTAGTTTCAACAAGACAGATAGCTTTCAGGTGATGAGCTCGAATCATGTTCCTGACCTCGAGCTGCTTTGCGGGATCATTCAGACCCCGTATATTCCATGAGGCGATTTTAAACATGATCAGGGGTATCCTCCCCTTCCCCACAGACCAGGTCTGAATATTGGTTCTTCCCCCCCAATTTTGCATGCTTCATGGCAACTTCATCAACCAACAGGTTCTTTGCTTTCTTTCGTTGTTTCTTTTGCTTTCTTTTTTATGATAAGTCTTCCATACTGATAGTAGAATTGTCCCCCAAGCAAAGGAATCTATTCGGGCTTGAGTCCTCCATTGGGAGTGGAGCGGATGTTGATTCCTTGATTCTATGAGTATCGGCCGCAGGGTGATGTGAGATTTGGGGGGGAGGGATATCCACACAAGGTGACGAGACTCCACATGTTGAGGCCTTAGACGCATCAACAATCTTTTGCTTACCTTTGACCTTAACAGTTTCCCAATCTTGATCATGATCAGTAGCTTCATAGTTCGAGACCTGAGAGGGTTGGACGTGGGCTGCCTCTTGGTAATTGTGGTTGATAACCTGAGAAGGTTGGACGTGGGCTGCCTCTTGGAAATTGTGGTTGGTAACTTGTACCTCATCCGCATGGTTCGCATCAGCATTCATGCGTTCTTGATTGTCACTGATTTGCTCCGAATTGCTGGGGTCATTACTTTGCATTTGCAATGTCCTACCCGTCGGTACCCATGTCTTGCCATTGGCATGATTCCTACACTTACTATCAGCATGACCAAACACTTTACAAATGAGACATTTGGGCGGCTTCCAAGCATACTCAATTTCAATCTGAAGCTCTTCCTCCTCATTGTAAAGTGTTTGGCGAAGCAAAGTATCTTAGTATTAGTTCCTTGGCATCTGGGGTGATACTTAAAGCTTTGTGATGTGCTTCTTTCCACAACCATGTACAAAAGTTCCATCACGAGGACAAAAAGATACGGTGACATTGGGTCTCCCTGTCTGATCCCTTTCTTGCTTTGGAAGAAGCCCTCCATGCTGCCATTGATCAAGAGAGAGAAGGAGGGAGTGGTCACACATTCCATAATCCAACTAGTGAACTTCAAGCGAAAAATTCATGCCTTGCATAACTGCCTTGATAGTACTCCAAGCAATAGTGTCAAAAGCCTTTCTCAAATCCACTTTAAGGGCACACTTCTTCTGAGGCTTCGTTAAATGATAGTTATGAAGGAGTTCATGAGAAAGCAAGACATTGTCTGCTATAGTTCTGCCAGGGATAAAGGCAAACTGGTATTCACCAACTAGATCGGAAATAACTCCCTTCAACCTATTTGCCAAAATTTTGGAGATGCATTTGTATAAAGTGTTGACACAAGAAATAGGCCTAAAGTCGTCCACCTTGCTAGGATTCATACCTTTAGGGATTAATGTAATGGCCGTACAGTTCATTTGCTTCAAAAGTTTGCCTGAAGAGAAGAAGTCACTTATAGCTTTCATACAGTCCTCCCCCACAATCTCCCAAGCCCTCTTAAAGAAAAGAGGTGTGAAACCATCAGGCCCAAGGGCTTTGTTGTCCTTGAGAGAGAAAAGTGTTGCTTTAATTTCATCATTAGAAACATCAAGCTCAAGCTGCTGTTGTTGACTTGAATTGAGTTTACGCATAAACTCCGGAAGATGTACCCCGTCATCACAGCTAGTAAGCTGGTCATGGCCAAGCAAATGATGGTAGTGGTTCAGGAGCATTTGCTTTATGATCAGAGGATCATCTTCCTTGGATCCATCATCCGTGTACAAGCTCAAAATGCTGTTTCTCGCTCTTCTTGCCATGAGCGAATGGTGAAAGAAAGTTGTATTAGCATCACCCTCCTTTATCCATTGGATCCTGGATTTTTGCCTGGTTTGTGCTTCTTCATCCTTGAGGGCTTGTCTCAATGCCTCCATAGTATCTTTCTCTGCTCTTGCAAGGGCAATGTTAGACGGATAGAGTTGAAGCTGTTTTTGGCAATCCTCTAGATTACGTCTAAGCTGTTGGACTTTTTTTTTTTTTTTTGGAAGGTAAGTCCAAGTGATATTAATAGAGAAAATATTTACAAGATATGGCTCAAACAAAAAAAACCAAGGAAAACATGCCCCTTATACATTGAGGCTCACAACATGCATGCATGGAACACAACCAACATTACACAAGGTCCCACTGAAGGTTCCAACTAGTGACTAGGTGACGATGTAGTGGGGAATCTGGGAGCATCACTCGATCGAGATTTGCTTTATCTTGAACATCAGCAACTATGTTGGCCTCAACAAGTTGCCAAGGCACATAAGAGTTCGTGAAGATCCGACGGTTCCTCTCTCTCCATATATGGTATACAGCAGCTGCAAGAGACAACCTGAAAATGAATTGGGCGTGGTGACTACCCAGGCTCAAAGTCGAAGCCCAATGCACAAATTCTACCCACGGGCGGTTCACTCTAGTTACACTAGTACGTTGAAGGATAGGTTGCCAAATTTGGGAGCTAAACTGACACTCAAAAAACAGGTGGGCATGTGATTCATGGTGAAGCCTGCATAACACACAAGTTGACTGAGTGGTAATGTTCCTCTTGCACAACCGGTCACGAGTAAGAAGCCTTTGATTCACTGCTAGCCATAGTGTAAATGCTTGCTTGGGTATATGCTTGGGAAACCAGACCAGCCCATTCCATTCCACTCGGACTCTACCAATATCCAAACTCTTATATGCACTAGCAATATCGAACATACCTGACTTTGATGGCATCCATATCAGTACATCTTCACGGTCCGGTACTGGGTCCTTAAGTGTTGCAAGTTTAGACCAAACTTGAATTAAATCCGGCGATGCTGCAACCGGAGGGTCCCACTCATGACCTGAGATTATAGTGCTTACTGTAGCCTGTCTTGGAAGCCCCGAATCATAAATCAGCCGATATCCATATGTAGCAAATAATGGTCCATCCGGGTGCCAATTGTCATACCACAACGAAGTGCTCATGCCATTAAAAATTCTTACCTTTACCAGGTGAGCCATGTCCCGCCTAAGCTTAAGAATCTTCCTCCATGCCCAGGAAGAGGTAGCTGGTGTGGTAAGGGTCCACAAGTTTCGATCCTTAAGAAGATACTTATGCACCCATTTAACCCACATCGACTCACCCTTTTGCAAGATTTTCCATAGGAGCTTCATGGTTGCTGCCTTGTTCCATACATGCAAGTTAAGAATGCCAAGCCCACCCTCATGTCTTGGAGTACATATAATTTTCCAGCTGATAGGATTCATCTTGCGCTTGAGATCCGGCCCTGACCACAAGAAGCTCCTGGATATCCTTTCCAATTCTGATATAACCCTTTTGGGAAGGACAAATGTAGATAGCCAGTGCACCTTAATAGAAAATAAAACGGCTTTTATGAGAGTGAGCTTACCCGCATAGGACAAACTCCTACCCCTCCACGATTGCGTCCTCGCCATTACTTGATTGATAAGTGGTTCACAATCCTTCCATGATAGCTTAGATGTGAAAAGAGGAAGGCCAAGATACTTAACTGGCAAGTCTCCAATCGGGAACCCAGACAATCTGCTTAACTCGTTTTGCATGCTGTTATCCACTCCACTAAGATACATAGCACTCTTGTCCTTATTAATTTGTAAGCCTGTGAGCTGTTGGAATGCTTCAAGAGCTCTCAAAATACATTGCACTGAAGCCCTGTCTGCCTTAGAGAAGATGAACAAGTCATCAGCAAAACAAATAAGCTTAAGACCTATAGCCTCACACCTGTGATGATAAGTGAAATTTTGGCTGGTATTCTGCTGCAGCACCATATGAAAGATCTCCATCACCATGACGAAAAGGTAGGGCGACATGGGGTCACCTTGTCGTAACCCTTTTGCTCCTTTAAAGAACCCCACCAGATGGCCATTAAGCATCACCGAATAAGAGGGAGATGTCACACATTCCATGGTCCAAGATATAAACGTGTCTGGAAAATTCAAAGCAACTAACATTGCCCTTATGCTCCCCCATGTAACTGAATCATACGCCTTCCGGATGTCCACTTTAAGAGCACATTTCTGGGTGCCCCTCAAGTGGTAATTATGCAGTAGTTCATGAGTCAGAAGCACGTTCTCTGCAGTTCCTCTACCTGGGATGAAAGCCGACTGATAGCTACCAACAATATCCCCCACAACAGTCTTGAGCCTATTTGCAAGTATTTTGGAGATGCACTTGTAAAGGGTATTGACACAAGAAATAGGTCTAAAGTCAGACATCTTACTTGGATTCCGGCACTTCGGCACCAAAGAGATTGCTGTAGTGTTCCATTGTTTAAGCAAGCTACCATCTTTAAAGAAACTCAAGATTGCTTCCACTGTGTCCTCCCCTACAATATCCCAACACTTTTTGAAGAATAGGGGAGAAAAACCATCAGGACCTGGCGCTTTATCATCCTTTAAGGAAAAAAGCGTGGTTTTAACCTCATCATGGGTAACATCCGCCATCAAATTTACTCTTTGGTCTTGAGATAGAGATCTTGAGAATGGGGGCATATCATGGGCCCGTCCAATACCATCCTCTCCCAGTAAGTGTTGGAAATAATTCACCACATGACCTGTTACTTGCCTTTGGTCAGTCAACTTGGTGCCATCATCAGTCATAATAGAAGAGATGTTGTTCACTGCCCTTCTTGATGTTACCACATTATGGAAAAAACTAGAGTTACTGTCACCCTCTTGTAGCCATTGGATTCTTGATTTCTGTCTGATTTGGGACTCCTCACATCGCAGCAAGGATGCAAGGGAATGTCTGAGGTCTGTCTGGTGGGTAGCAAGAGCTAGGTTATGAGGGTCATCATGCAATAGCTTCTGCACATTCTGAAGATTTCGTCTCATATCATTAACCTGAGAGGAGAGTTGAGAGAACTTCATTTGTTTACTCCATTGCCTCAGTTTCATTTTTACTGCTTGCAACTTCTTTGAAACTCGGAACATGGGGGAACCCCACACATTCATCTGCCAAGCTTCCGCAACTAGAGCCATGAAATCAGGTTTGTACGTCCAGAACTTGAAAAATCTGAATGGCTTTTTGCCTTGCTGCCACTGAGGAAAAATTGAGATCACAAGAGGAGAATGATCAGATATACCTGGGTTAAGTACCTCCACTTCCGAAGGGCTCATTTCATTAAGCCAAGCCAGGTTAACCAGTGCACGGTCAAGAGTACATGATATTCTGCTTTGCCCCACACTCTGGTTTGCCCATGTATGTACAAACCCCTTGGCCTTAAGCTCCTCCACTTCACATGCCTCAATACAATCATTAAAATCTGCCGAATTACAATGATTTATTTGCTTACCTCCAACCTTGTTAGACGCCCTACGTACACAATTGAAATCACCCATGATTAACCATGGATGTGATGAGACAAAACGAGGCAGCTGCCTCCACAGGCTCCGTCTCTCCATTGGATCGTTTGACCCATAGACCACTGTAAGAAGACAGATCTTTTGTAGACAAACAATATTCACATAGCAATGGATAAACTGGTCACTAGTATCAAGCTTCTGGATTATAACCTCTACGGGGTTAAACATAATCCAAATGCGACCCTTTAATGCACTATCATAGTTAGTAATCATCTCCCAATTGGGAGCAATCAAGTTTTTCACAACTTGGGCATTGATGCTACGAACCTTCGTTTCCACTATTGCCAATACACTTAGCTTCCTTGCACTGATCAGATTACGCACCTCCATTTGTTTCTCAGGACCATTTAGGCCCCGTATATTCCATATAGCAAAGTTAATCATGGAGTGGTATCCCCCCCCCCCCCCCCCCCCCACCACTAGTAAGCCCTTCAAGCCCCATGTCCAATGAAGAGGTCTTCTTTGCATGCTTCATAGCAATTTCATCGACAAGGATCTTCTTCTTCTTTCTATTCTTTTTACGGGATGAAGAAGACATAGAACTACCCTTGGGATCAATAGAATCACTGGCATCAAGATCTGGTATGTGAAACCTGTTTGGAGTAATAGATATGCGATCATCCCGTACGACAATGGAGGACGTCGGTTGAGTCATTATCCCCCTATCCACCTCCATGGCACTCATATCCCGTTGGAGGCTCGGTGCTTGGTAGTCAAGTCCTTGCTGCTGAGGCAACATACCCGAAACATCGGGCTCTTCCAATTGGAGACTTGAGTTTGGAGTACTCACAACAACATCAACATCCATAACCTCTTTGCCCTTGTTAGTTCTTTTCTTCCATTGCTCCACCTGATTTCTAGAACTCCGGCCATCACCCATAGGCGGATCAGCAATTTCATGGGTAGGTTGGACGTGATCACCCTGGCCATGCACACTTCCACCAACTTCAACATGAGATACACTGTCGTTTTGTATAGTTCTCCCAGTGGAAACCCACACCTTCGTACCTTTCGGGCATTGCTTCTCAGTATGGCCAAACACTTCACATGAAGAACACTTAAACGGCTTCCAGGTATACTCAATAGTGATTTCAAGTTGTTTCTCACCTGTGTCAAGAGCAATGGACGTTGGAAATTCGCAGTCAATCTCAACTTCAACACATACTCGGGCATATTGAAGTTTTAATCTCTTTTCAGTCATGTCGTCCAACCAAAGAGGTCTTCCCACACCACTAGCAATATAACTTAACCCCAACGGAGTCCAGTATTCCATAGTAACATCATACAATTTTATCCATATAGGTACCCTCGTCAATTGGGTTTTCACCAATTGCAAGTTTGGCTCCCATTTTCGAAGGATGAGCAACCTTCCACCAAGGTGCCAAGGACCAGCTTGAAACACCTTCTCACGCAACTGGGCATTAGCAAACGTGAATACGAAGAATCCATCACCCATCTCAACGGTTTGGATTGCTCCTTGCTTGCCCCAAAGTTTGTTAACCAGGTTCCTCACAACTGCAAGAGGCAATTTTTTGTCAAGAAAATGACCCACAAGACAATCATGCCACACCTTAGCACCTTCAGTTGCAACCTCAGGAGGAGGTTTTACAAAGACCCTTCCTTCATCAATTTCAGGCATGAAGAAAGTTAGCTTTGATTTCATTTGAGTATTAGAGTCAAATAAACTGGACCAAGCTGATTTGGGTTCACTATTTCCCTTCATAGCTCCTGGCGAGTAAGGAACCCTACCCGAGTTATCATCTGCTGCCACAGATATCTCAGACGAAGTCACATTGGTTTCTGCTGCCACAGGCTTCTCAGCCATACCCGAAATAGCCATTGTTTCCACTGTCTTTCCAGCCGCAGGTGCATCAGACTCCAAGACAACCATGCCAGGCTCAGCCATTGCAGTGGACGTAGCCGAAGTTCCCAAGGGCGGGAAGTCCTTGCTCGAGTGGTAATCCATTCTGGTTTACAGAAACCAGTAGCCGGAAACCACCATAAGCTCCGGCAGAACTCACAGCAGAACAAACCCACCACAAAGATCAGCTTCCTCCACGAGAACACTATCACGAAACAGAACCCTTATCCCGAAATCCAGGACGAGCACAAAGATTGTGAGCACAAGTCCCGAACCACCAAAGCAGACGGCCACCCTGTTTCTCCAACTCACGAACAGACCTGAAACTGAAAACCACAGACAACAGCTCCAGTTCACAAAACAACCAAGCAGCTGACGGAACCAACCAAGCAGAATAGCCAAGCTCACGGAACCAACCACACGATCTGAACCAAGCTCCCAGGTCACGAAACCAACCTCCCGATCTTTACCAAGACCAAACGCCCGACCAGATTCCAAACTCGAGCAACGACGAACCAAGCAAAAGACCGCTCAAGTCACCACGAAACCAGACCGCAAGCCCGCACGAAACATAAACCTCAGGCGGCCATGGATGCACGAACACAGACAACGAACTCAGGCCTTGCTCCTGATATCCAGAAACGAAACCAGGACCAAACCTTAGGGTGCTTCAGATGCTACAGATGCTTCAGTAGCTTCCGATGCTCACAAACCTTGTTGGCGAGAAACAAAAGGATATCACCACAGCCCACCTCAACACAGCACTTCAGACCACTACGAACCAGCTCGAACAGCACCTCAGACCACCTCAGAACAGCACCTCAGAACAGCAGATGAACCTTGCATCATCCCGAACCCAGCAACTTGCAACACACGAACTCAGAAAACCAACAACGAACTCAGGCCTCGCTCCACACAACACGAAACCAGATTCCAGAAACTGCTACAGACGGGCACGAAACCAGATTCCAAAAACTTGTTTCACATGAACAACTCGCGGCCTGAACCTCCACAAAAACACAGCCCTCCAATGCCGAACCAGACTCCAGACTTGTTCCAGGCGAACAAGAATAATGACGACCTGCTACTCCACGAACTCCGGTCCCCACAGCGGCCACAAACACGCACGACCCAAACCCAGAACTTGCATGCAACGAACCACAAAACCACAGCCTGCAAAATGCCGGCGAGAAACCTCCAAGACACCCTAGCTCCGCAACAGATCCCACGGCCACGAACCCCTTTGCTCACGAAACAGCATGCTCACGAACAGAAACTCCAAGCTGACGAACTCACCAATGCTTGCTCACGAACAAAGAAGCATACAGCGTGCTCACGAACATCATGGTCACACACCGATCTCCAAGCTCAGGAACTTACGAACAGACCTCCAAGCTCTCGAACAGAGAAGCAAACATTGCTCACGAACAGATCTCCAAACCCTGCACACGAACAGAACTCCACCAAGCTCACGGACAGATCTCCAACCTTGCTCACGAACCCTTGCTCACGAACAGATCTCCACCAAGCTCACGAACCCTTGCTCACGAACAGATCTCCAAACCCTGCTCACGAACAGAACTCCACCAAGCTCACGGACAGATCTCCAACCTTGCTCATGAACCCTTTTTTTTTTGGAAAATAAGTCCAAGTAATATATTAAAGAAAGATATTTACAATGAAGAGTAAAACCACAAGTTGAAAAAACAACAAACTAGCCCATACATGGCTGACAAGAACATACTACACTATGCTGAACAGAATCACCTAACACAAGGGAAGACTAGGACCAGTGCTTATGGCATGAACTCCCAACTCAAGCTCCAGTTACTGATAAGCTGTCTATGTAGAGAAGAGTCAGGTAGGTACACTCGCTCTGTGTTTGCCTTGATACATACATCAGATATTATGCTTGATTTCACGGCTTGCCATGGCAGATAGCTGTTCTTGAAGATCCTGCTATTCCTTTCCCTCCAAACATGGTACACTGTCGCCGCAAGAGATACCTTAAAGAGTGCTCGGGCTTTTACATGGCCCACTTTCAATGATGCTGCCCATTGAATAGTTTCCATCCAAGGTCGGTTTACCCTGTTGAGGCAATTAAGATGAAGAATATGGTTCCAGATGTGCTTAGTGTACTCACACTCAAAAAATAGGTGTGTGTGGGACTCATCCCTTTGCCGGCATAGCACACAAGTGGCTTGTTGGGTAATTCCCAGTTTATAAAGACGATCACATGTAAGTAATCTTTGGTTAATAGCTACCAAGGTCGGTTTGCTCATCCAAGGTCGGTTTGCTCATGAACCCTTGCTCACGAACAGATCTCCACCAAGCTCACGAACCCTTGCTCACGAACAGATCTCCAACAGGGCTCACGAACAGATCTCCAACCTTGCTCACGAACCCTTGCTCACGAACAGATCTCCACCAAGCTCATGGACCCTTGCTCACGAACAGATCTCCAAACCCTGCTCACGAACAGAACTCCACCAAGCTCACGGACAGATCTCCAACCTTGCTCACGAACCCTTGCTCACGAACCCTTGCTCACGAACAGATCTCCACCAAGCTCACGAACCCTTTAGCTAGTTTCATTGCTATCTCATCAACTCCATAGATAACTGGGAAAAATGCTTTTGACGACTCCATGCTTTGAGTTTCAGCTTCACGGCCTTAAGCTTATTTACGACCTGAAACATAGGGGAGCCTTTCACTTTAATTTTCCAAGCATCAGCAACAAGAGGCAGAAAATCATCATGATCCACCTAGAAATTAAAAAATCTGAAGGGTCTAGATGATGAAGAAATAGCTGGATACAACTCCACCACAATAGGGCTATGATCAGAAATAGTAGGTGGTAGCACCTCAGCTTTAGATGAAGTGAACTCGTGAAGCCAAGCCAAGTTGACAAGAGCTCGATCAAGCCTGCATGCAATTCTTCTAGTGCCCTCACTACGGTTACTCCAAGAATGAATAAAACCTTTGAATTTCATGTTTGTGCAACCCACATCATCAATGAACTCATTAAAATCCCCAGTGGCTCTAGGATGAATGGGTTTACCTCCTTGCTTTTCAGCTGCAAACCGAACACAGTTGAAATCACCAATAAGTAGCCATGGATGAGTAGTAGAGCAGGTTTTAAGATCACTCCATGGCGCACATCTTTGCCTATAGTCATTGCTTCCGTAGACGAATGAGACAAAGAAGTGTTTATTAAGGGTTAATAACCTCAATCGAGTAATGAATAAGTTGGTCAGTAGACACCAACTTAGAGATCGCCACATCCACAGGATCAAACAGAATCCATATTCTCCCTTTCAGCGCCTCATTGTAATTAGTAATCAGCTCCCAGTGTGGAGCAATGAGATTTTTTATAAACCCTGCATTCACTTCCCTTATCTTAGTCTCAACCAAGCAGATAAGCTTAAGATTGTGAGCTCTAATCAAGTACTTGATTTCGAGCTGCTTAGCGGGGTCATTAAGGCCCCGTATATTCCACATGGCGCTTTTAAACATGAGAAGGGGCCTGCCCTCCACCCACACAGACCTCGTCTGAAGCACATGATTTCCCTTGAATTTTAGCATACTTCATGGCATATTCATCAACCAAGATATCCTTTTTCACTTTCTTTCTTTTGCTCTTTGATTTCTTCCTTGTTGAGGTAACCTCCGAAGTGCCTTGTGAGTCAGCTCCCAAGCAATCAAAACGATTTGGGCTCTCGATTTCTAAATTGCTTGAGTTAAAGGAGGATGCTTGCCCAGCCTCGCCATACTCGGTTGAAGCTTGGGGTTCCTCATGAACGTTCTGCGGCGAAATGATTCCATTCGAAGTGTGAGGCACCTCATTGGCCACCCTTGCAGCATGCATTGGCAATTCACACAAGCCTGAAATGTCAGGTTCAACTAATATTTGTTTGCCCTTGGACTTGACAACCTCCCAAGTCTTGGCAGGAATCTCCTCACATAGTGGTTCTCCATGAGAGCTGCTGCCAGGTTCGTTAGAGCAATTCTCTTTGCAGAGATCATCAAATGGAACAAGTCTACCAGTAGGCACCCAAACTTTTGAACAATCAAGTTTCCTACACTTGGCTTCATCATGGCCAAAAATTTTGCAATGCATGCACTTGGACGGCTTCCAGGGGTATTCAACATCCACTTGAATAGTTACTTCTTCATTCTGAGCATTTTTACTGTTAAGGAATAGAGCATGGGGGAATAAACAGTCAATGTCCACTTCAATGCAAACTCTTGCAAAGTTGAGCCGAGATTTGCTCTCCGTAGCTTCATCAAGATACAAGGGCTTGCCAATTCCACTTGCCAAAAAACTCAGGCCTGAGGAGGTCCAGAATTCCATAGGAACATTACAAAATTTAACCCAAATGGGAAGCTTACTTAGCTGGGTTTTTTCAAGCTGCATGTTGGGTTCCCATTCTTTGATGATGAATAATCTCCCAGCAAAGTGCCAGGGGGCTTCCTTAAGAACCCGGTCTCTAGATGTTGCATTGGAGAACTGGAAGATGAAGAAGCCATTCCCAGATTCAGAGACATGTACACCACCGTCTCTCCCCCATAATCTTTCAGCAAGATTTTTAACAACTGGAAATGGCAAAGATTTATCCAGGAAATATCCAATAAGGCTGTTCTCCCATAGTTTTCTGCCTTCATCGACCACTTCAGGAGGAGGATTTATCATGATTTTCCCATCGACCACTTCAGGAGGATGAAACGAGAGCTTGGACCTTGAGGAAGGCCTTTGCCCAAATAAGGAAGACCATGCTTTAGAACCTGAGCTGCCTGCAGCCTTTTCAGGCATAGAAATCGCTTTCACAGACGGAGCAATAGCCGGCTCCTCTTCTGCATGGTCCTCAGATAGACGATTAACAGCAGGCAAGACAGTTCTGGGATCCTCGGACAGGCTCTCAACAGCAGGCAAAGCTGATCTATTTTCGTGCAAGAGTGTCTGAACCTCAGTCGAAGGTTGCCAATTTTCATCCAAAACTGGTGCACCAGCAGGCATGGCAGATATGGCAGGCGACAAAAATGGCATATCAGTCGCAGACTTAGACTTTTGCTTAGAGGCATTTGCATGACCCAGTGGCGGGAAGTCCAAATTCGAACCAACTAAGTTAGCCATTCAGATGGATTGGAGAACCGGTCCTTCTCAAAAACGACCGATGAGTGAACCAGCACCTGATAATCTTGCCCACGGCGCGAGCACGAATAGAGACCTCGAGCAAAGACCACGAACAGAAGTCACAGACGGCCAATAACCACAAACAGTAGCCAAGAATAACCCGAGGTAAACAAATACGAACAGCATCCACAGACGGCCACAAACAGAACTCCCACGAACAAGGAATACCCACAAACAATAATAAGGAGCAGACTTGACTAAGAACTCCCACGAACAGAGCTCGGCAACGAGATCCCCACCAACAAGAGCCCCGAATAGAGCAACGAACATAAAGAATGATAACCCACGAAGAGAACAGAATACGCCACGAGAATAATCCAGGAGAATAATCGAGAGTAATCGAGAAATGATAATCGAGGGTAATCCAGATAAAAGTAGCCCACGGAAAATGAGAATCCAAAGCTCCCCGGACAGCAACGAGATCCCCACTGCTAAGATTTTTAATGAATATCTAAATGCGTCCTACTACTTGTACTTTTCTAAAAACAAAAATAAGCAACTTGAGCATCGCAATCTTAGTGTCAATCTCGACGCACACCTGGAAGAGCCGGGGCACGGGATAGATAATAAAGTTGCCGTAATTGAACAAAAAGAACCAAAAGAATTTTTTTTTTGGATGGTAAGCCAAAAAGTATATTAATAAAGAAAAAATGTACAATGGAGAACAGACACTAGAGAGGACTCTCAACAAAACACGGGAAGGGACAACAAGGCAGCTGCCATCTATGTGGGGAACCTGCCATAACAAGACCTACAAAAACCCCGATACGAGGGCATCATAGAAACAGTGTCAATGCAAATGGCATCATAGAACCCCGATACGAAAAGAAATTGAAATTGAAAAGCCCCGATACGAGGGCATCATAGAACCAAAAGAAATTGAAAAGCCAATGCAAATGGCAGTGATAAATGAAAAGCATGAGCCAGTGTCAAATCCTGAAAATGGGCAAGAATCCGATAGTCAGATTGGGGCACTTGCCCATTGCAGCAAGAGGATTCAGACATCGTCCCCTGCGAGCCTTTCGAGCATGAGGATGACGATGAATTGTGGGAAACCCTGCTTGAAATCCAACTCGCATTGGAAAGGCATGAAAAGGGTCCCTAGGCCAACATTGAGGAAACTGAGCCAATTGACATAGGTGAAATAGCACAACCAAGGATACTCCAAATTGGTAAAAAGCTGTCACAATTATTGGGAAAACAGATGATTGATTTTCTTAAATCTTATTTTGACATATTTGCATGGTCATACGAGGATATGCCCCGGTTAAACACGGACTTGGTTGTGTGTCGGTTACCGACAAAGTCTGAGGCCATGCCTGTGAAAGCTCAAGCGCATGAAGCTAGAATAGGCCCTAAAGATCAAAGAAGAGGTCACCAAACAGTTGGATGTCGGATTCTTGCAAGTAACTCACTATCCAGAGTGGTTAGCTAGCATCGTGCCAGTTCCCAAAAAAGACGGGAAAGTCAAGATGTGTGTCGACTATAGAGATCTGAATAGGGCAAGTCCGAAGGACGACTTCCCCTTGCCGCACATTGATGTACTAGTGGACAATACAGCAACGCATTCGATATTCTCTTTCATGGACGGCTTCTTTGGTTACAACCAGATAAGGATGGAGCCTGAAGATATGGAGAAGACATCCTTTATCACGCATTGGGGCACTTACTGCTACCGCGTGATGCCGTTCCGACTGAAAAATGTGGGCACTACATATCAGCGGGCAATGACCTTGTTGTTCCATGACATGATGCACAAGGAGATGGAAGTGTATGTGGACGACATGATAGCAAAGTCAAAGGAGGAAGAAGACTATTTGGTGAACCTTGGGAAAATGTTTGATAGACTCAAAGAGGGCAAGCGAGGGATTGAGGTTGAAGTTGACCTTGTTAAAGCAAAGGCAATTCTGGAGATGCCCCCTCCGTCGACAGAAAAGGAAGTAAGAGGGTTCCTGGGCAAATTGCAGTACATTAGATGATTCATCGCACAGATGACTCCTATGTGTGAGCCTATATTCAAGCTGCTAAAGAAAGATAACCCTGTGGTTTGGAATGAAGACTGCCAAGTGGCGTTTGATAAGATCAAGGCCTATCTGATGAGCCCGCCGACGTTGGTCCTGCCAATCCCAGGACGACCCTTGATTATGTATTTGACAGTCTCAGAGACGGCTATGGGATGTGTGTTAGGGCAACACGATGAGAAAGGAAGGAAAGAGCAGGCCATCTCTATCTGAGCAAGAAGTTTACCAACTTTGAAGTCAAATACACAGTGCTTGAAAAGGTGTGTTGCTCCCTGGTCTGGGTAGCTCAAAAGCTTCGGCACTATTTGCTCAGTCACACAGTCTTATTGATCTCAAACCTCGATCCATTGAGGTACATTTTTGAGAAGTCGATCTCCACTGGTAGGGTTGCCAGATGGCAAGTCCTTTTGTCCGAATACGACATCGTGTATACGACTAGGAAGATGATAAAAGGACAAGCTGTAGCAGATCACCTGGCAGAGCATCCCCTGCCAGACTACCAACTGCTCCTGACTCACTTCCCGGACGAAGATGTGATGTGTACAGAATCTGCAAATGAGATGAAGGAAACCAAGTGGCAGATGTTCTTTGATGGGGCAGTCAATGTAAATGGAAAGGGGATCGGAGTAGTGCTAATCTCCCCAGATGGTGTTCATCACCCGATAGCAGCGAAATTCCTGTTTGATTGCACCAGCAACATGGCCGAATATGAAGCATGTGTGTTAAGCTTGCGAGCAGCAATTGAGATGCATATACAAGAGCTAAAGGTATTTGGTGATTCTAGCCTTATCATCTACCAAGTGCTGGGAGACTAGAAGACCAGAGATGTGAAGTTGGTACCATACTAGGAACTGGTCAAAGAGCTAGAAGAGCAATTCGAGAGTGTGACATTCGATTACATGCCACGAGACAGGAATCAATTTGCGGATGCGCTAGCAACACTGTCTACTGCTTTAATGTCGAGAAAAGCACACCCGAAGAAGAACCTTGGTACGCAGACATTGAGAGATACATAAAGGATAGGATCCTACCAGAGGGTGCCTCAGCTGCAGAGAAGCAAACTATTCAGAGGTTGGCAGGGCAATACTTCTATAGTGGGGGTAGACTGTACAAGAAGTCATACAACGACTCCCTGCTACTATGTGTCAAAGAAGATGAGGCGAAGAAGTTGATTGAGGAAGTCGATGGAGGGTTGTGCGGTGCATACATGAATGGGCATATGTTAGCAAGGAAGATTCTAAGAATGGGATATTACTGGGTGACCATGGAAGCAGACTGCTACGCCTATGTCAGGAAATGCCAACTGTGCTAGATTTACGTTGACAACATCTATGCACCGCCAAATACACTGTACTCCATGACATCACCGTGGTCGTTCGCCATCTGGGGGATCGACATGATAGGCCAGGTCCATCCCAAGGCCTCAAATAGGCACCGGTTCATCTTAGTGGCAATCGATTACTTTACCAAGTGGGTAGAGGCCATGTCCTTCGTAGATGTGAAGAAATCTCATGTGCTCAAGTTTATTCTCCAATATAGTCTATTGCTACGGAGTACCGGAAGCAATCATCACAGACAATGCGAAGAATCTGAACAATAAGGACATGGAAAAGATGTGCGAAGATTTGAAGATTAGACATCTAAATTCTACAGCATACCGACCCAAGATGAATGGGGCAGTAGAGGCCGCCAACAAGAATTTGAAGAAGATACTTGAAAAAATGGTAGTCACCTACAGAGACTGGCATGAGAAGCTGCTGTATGCGTTGCACGCCTATCTAACGTCGATCAGAACATCAACCGGAGCAACCCCTTTCTCCTTGGTATATGGAATGGAAGCAATCCTCCCCATGGAAGTACAAATTCCGTCACTCAGAATCCTAAAGGAAACTGAGATTAGTGATGTGGAATGGGAAGAATCCAGATTTGACCAATTACAACTGTTGGATGAGAAGAGGATCAAGGCTCTGTGTCACGGCCAACTCTATCAACATAGAGTGGCGCGAGCCTATAACAAGAATCTTTCCCCATCAAGAGGACAACAGAGGCAAATTTGAGCCAAACTACGAAGGGCCATTCGTAGTCCACAAGGTTCTGTCTAGAGGAGCACTCATCCTACAAGAGATGGACGAGGCAATTTTTCCCGAGCCGATAAATGCAGATGCAGTCAAATTGTACTACGCCTAAGATCATTCTGATTGGGAAATGAAGAGAGGCCATCCTTGACTCTCCTTCAGACCATAAATACTTCCAAGCACAATAAATTCTCCCCCAGTTAGACAATTTTGAGCCTTAAAATTCTTTCAACCTATTACAAGTGTTCTACACATCCAATAGGGCATTCCTGGCAAAGCAAAAAGGAAACAAGGCATCCCTGCCCAGAAAGACCTCAAAAAGAAAAGAAAATGCAATAAAAAAAAGAGAAAAAAAAGAAGGAAAAAGAGAAAATGGGGAAATGTTTACCCAACAAAAATAGAGATACAAATAAGCCAGGATGTAAGTCCCACCAACAATAAAAGTAGCACACTTCGCAAACCCAGATAGCTAAGCTTTTTGAGCCATTCATCCTTTTTTTCGTAACCAAGACTAAGCCTATGTTTCGTCCTATTTCTAAGACCTCTCGGATCCCAAAAGGAGTGATCAGGGCAAAACAATTAAGTTTGCGTTCATTAGCGATGACGGAATTCAAAGTTTCCCAGAAAGGCTGGACACAACAAAAACCCGAAAAAAAGGGCGTTGTGTAGTCAGCCACAACACCAAAGAGAGAGAGAGAGAGAGAGAGAGAGAGAGAGAGAGAGAGAGAGAGAGAGAGAGAAACTGGTCACATCTTGATTTGGGCAGAGCAAGGCACAGAAGAGAGCATAGGGTCCGATCTCCCAGGTCATCTCCTCAAGGGTGCTCAATTCGCCCCAATTCCTGGACCAACTGCTGTTGCTAATGATGCTCACAAAGGGACGATGCAGAGATAGTTGATCGCCAACATGGTGGTGATGATGTCGTAGCTGTCGTAGTTGATTGCCATCAAGTGAAGGAACCCGATTCGGCTAAGCATGATCTGTGGCAAGTGGTGAAAGCAAAAGGCAAAGAGCATAGGGCCCGATCTCCCAGGTCATCTCCTCAAGGCAGTGACGCTTCTGTCTCAAATGGAAAGAGCTCAATTCCGTTTGAGGGCAGCTCCAACCCATCCATTGTTTCGTCTAGCTCCTATGTGCCTGACTCCATCCCGGGTGCACTTGAAGGTGTTAATCAGTTCAACGCTCTTGAAGCTCTTGTGGGAAATGCTGAGGAGCAGGTGCCAAGGCGATCCTCCAAAAAGAAACATGAAAAGAAGACAAGATTATTAGTAGATGAAATGGCCATGAAACAAGCAAAAAACAAGAGTAGTAAGGGAGATCCTGAGGGAGCTCATAGAAGGGGGAACGGCGATCTCTTCCATACTTAAAGTAGCAGCATGGAACATTCGGGGTCTTAATGACCCTGCAAAACAAAGGGAGGTTCAGGAATTAATAGTAACGCAGAGTTTATGCTCTATTTGTTTGATTGAAATGAAGGTTCGGGAGGTGAACTCCCACTTAGTGAAGACCTTGGTCAACCCTCATTGGAGCTTCATTGCAAACTATGGTAGTTCAATAAAGGGGCGGATATGGTTACTGTATGACAATAAAGTACTAAAGGTGACTATATTTCTTTCGGATCAGATTATCCACTGTTTTGTTGAATTCCCTTCCTTGGAGAAGGTTTGCTTCTTATCCTGCGTATATGGGTCAAATGATCATAAGGAGCGTTCTCTACTTTGGCAAGACATGGTTGCCAATGCTATAGATCACCCTTGGATGGTCATAGGGGACTTTAACTATGTCCGAAATCCTTGGGAGAAATGTGGTGGCAAGAGTATCAAATGGAAACCATCCGAGGAGTTTAACAAGTGTATCCAAACATGTGCTTTATCGGATCTGAAGTACAAAGGTTTTCACCATTCTTGGAGTAATAGAAGTGATGGAACAAGGAAGATCACATGTAAACTAGAATAGAACACACCAATTCAAAGCATCTGTAGAAAATCAAAATCATAGTCAATTTTCTGTTGGACTTCACCATGTCAAATCAAGTAGCATACAAAAAATAAAATAAAAAATAAAACATTTGATGAGCAAAGAAGAGATGATCACAAAGAAAATTCAGCACAAGTTCTAATGTTCTGTACTTTAATATCTTTCTTGCTTTATAATGATATTCAAAGAATTGCAACCCAACTGCATGCCTTCAGAGAAGATGCAGTTGCCATTAGTTTTAACAAAACAATTCAAAATTTCAAATATCTAATACCACGTCAATGCATTAGGCTGCCAAGATGAACCTTGTGAAGAACATTTTAAAATTTCACAATTACACTTGAGTAGTTTCATAGCAAATATGATAATCAAGACCATCAGTCCCTCGAATAAACCTGAGCCACCAGTGACATATGCAAGATATCCATGTAGAAATGGCCTAAATTGAATTATATCATCTAGGACATCTATTGTAAAAAAAAACAGACCTTTAATAATTGGGAAGCTTTCTCATCAAAAATTTAAGCAATCAATGAAACTGACCAGATTAGGGATCCAAATCTATTGGATTCATTTAATAATTGGAAATTATAGGACGAGATGCAAAATTCCCATAGATTGAATGGTCAACATCACTAGCTCATGTTCGTAATACTGGAGGCTAGCAAAAAATTCTGTCCCGAGTGCTCCTTCTAGCCTCTTTTATTTTCAAAAGGTAAATGGATGACAATATGTACATAAATTCAGTTTGCTCATATATCAGCAAAAGTGGAGTTCCCAAGAGAGGTTTGCTCATATATCAGCAAAAGTGGAGGAGGTGAGGAACAAGCTAGTGCAGTGCCAGAAGGAGTTGCAGGTTTCTCCCAATGAACCCATATTGGGTTCGTTGGAAAGGAGATGGAGAAAGGAGTTGTCCATGCTTCTTAGGGATGAGGAGGCTCAAATTCATCAGAAATCATGTATTCAATGGCTGAAGGAGGGAGATCAAAACACCCAGTTTTTCCTCAACTCCCTTAAGGTGAGGCAGTCCTTGAATAAGATTATCACTTTGGCAAATGATGAGGGGCAGTTGTTGGTGAACCAGGATCACATCCGAAGCTATATTGTTGAGCACTTTAGGAATTTATTGGGTGTTCGGGGTGCTACAAGAGAGCCTGTCCACGTTGCTTTTCAAAGAACATTATCCATTCAGCAGATGGGAAGGTTGGAGCAGCCGGTCACGGATGAGGAGATAGAACGGACAATGTTCATGCTCAAGGATGACAAAGCACCAGGGCCGGATGGATTTACAGCTTGCTTCTTCAAGAAATCATGGAAGGTGGTGGGTAAGGATGTTATTGCTGCTGTAAGGTCATTCTTCTCTTCCGGGAGGTTACTTAAGCAGATGAATCATTCTATGATCACATTGGTACCGAAGAAAGGTAAGCCTTCAACAATTGGTGAATTTAGGCCCATTTCATGTGTTAACACAATCTATAAGTGTATCTCTAAGCTGCTGGCAAATAGGCTTAAGGAGGTGGTGGGCGATTTGGTAGGACCGTACCAAACGGCATTTATCCCCGGAAGAAGAATGGTTGATAACATTCTAATTACTCATGAGCTGCTCAAAGACTACCACTTGAATAGGGGCACGCCACGATGTGCTTTTAAGGTGGACATTAGAAAGGCGTATGATTCTGTGCACTGGAGTTGTGTTAAGGAGGTGCTAAATGGATATGGATTTCCTACCAGGTTCATTTCTTGGATAATGGAATGTGTTACTACGGCATCTTACTCGGTTATGGTGAATGGGAGTATGGAGGGTTTCTTTAATGGACAGAGGGGACTTAGACAAGGTGATCCTCTATCACCTTACCTATTTGTGCTGTTAATGGAAGTGTTTGATGCTACCTTGAAGGAAAGTACAGAGGAAGGATTTAAACTTCATCCCAGGTGCTCACAACCACTTATTAAGCAATTGTGTTTTGCGGATGACCTCTTTATCTTCTCTTATGGGGATATCAGGTCTGTTCAATGTATAGCACAGGCGTTAAGACAATTTGAGGCAGTTTCTGGCTTGTCAGTTAACAAGGACAAGAGTGAGGTGTTCATGGCTGCAGTTCCAGATCACACCAAACAGGAAATTCTACATGTGTTAGGCTTCAAGGAGGGCTCCTTACCCCTGAGGTACTTGGGAGTACCATTGATATCGTCCAGGCTGTCTGCTAGGGATTGTGAACCACTGATTCAGAAAGTGCAAGCACATGTGGCTTCATGGAGAGGTAAAGCTTTATCATACACTGGTGGAGAGAATGTGTAGACAATTCCTTTGGGCAGGTACAAGTAATGAGCGGAAGGTGAGCAAGGTCAAGTGGGGGCATGTGTGTGCATCATTCGACCAAGGTGGGTTGGGGGTGCTGAGTTTGCCCTTGTGGAACAAGTGTGCAATTATGAGACAGACGTGGTTGGTAGCCAGTAGAGCTGATAACCTATGGGTTGCATGGGTTACCACAAACCTGCTTAGACGACGGAATTTTTGGACGGTCCAAGTACCTTCAGCTGCATCTTGGGTATGGAGGAAGATTTTGAAGACAAGGAGTGTTGCTGGTAACTTCATCAAACATAGGATTAATAATGGAAGGGGTACATCTTTGTGGTATGATAACTGGCACCCAGTGGGGCCGCTTGCTCAGACCTATGGAACACGGTTGATCTACGATTCCGGCCTTCCTACAGCGGCTATGGTGAGTGATATTCGGGATGGGGAGGAGTGGGACCTTCCAGTGGCGGTAACGGCAGATCTTCTAGAGGTATGGGCAAGAATTCATGAATTACCTATTCCTTGTGCAAGTGAAGAGGATAGAATCATATGGACGGCTTCGGACTCTGGATTGTTTGATATAAGCAGCACTTATAGGAAGCTTGATATTGGCCATACCGCAGTATGTTGGAGTGGGTTGGTGTGGTACCCAAATAATATTCCCAGGCACGCTTTCATACTATGGATGGCAATCCGTCTTGTCGTATTGACCAAAGATAAACTTTTCAAGTGGGGTCTTCTTCAAGGGGTGACATGTGTTCTATGTAGGAGGGAGGACGAGACCACCCATCACTTGTTCTTTGAGTGTAGCTACTCTAAAGCCATGTGGAGAAAGTTGATGAGGAGAAATTGCCTGCGATACTCAGGTCTACAATGGGAAGCTCTTATACAGTGGGGCTCACTAAATTGGGTTTCTAATAATCCGATTAA
This sequence comes from Buxus sempervirens, assembly GCA_947561395.2. Classification (NCBI taxonomy): domain Eukaryota; kingdom Viridiplantae; phylum Streptophyta; class Magnoliopsida; order Buxales; family Buxaceae; genus Buxus; species Buxus sempervirens. Next base: position 29,482,256 of record OX387186.1, on the reverse strand, counting down.
TTTACTTAGAAGGCTATCATTGGCAGCAACTGTGTATCATGTTTGGCTTGAGAGAAACAGGAGGATCTTCAAGAATGCGGCTCTACCTCATGGGGATGTTTGCAAGTTCATTTACCAAGATGTTTTATCACGTTTGCATGGTACTAGTTTCACAGTTAAGGACAATGATGTCCATAGACAGGTCCTTGCTAATTGGGGTCTTAATTGGTTGTTAGTTTGATAACGTCTTTGGGGTCTTTGTGCATGCAATGTTTGTGTATTGAGTACCCATAGTTTGTGGTGTTCCCGTGTGTACGGTTGGTTGGGTGATGTGGGCACCATCTCTTGTACATATTGCTTATCTTCTTAATGGAACTTACTTAATTTCCAAAAAAAAAAAATTCAGTTTGACTCAACAGAACTTGAACTTTGTACATCTAAGTTTGTGTTCAAGATAACAACAGACGGATAGATTGATACCCTTGCTGCATGATGGAGAACAAGGGAAAGGCAACACCCAATGGTATCAGGAACAACCTAACAGCATTTTTTACTTATTTTCCTCAGGATTATGCAACTTCAAAAAAAAAATTATACTTTCTTATAGTACTAATATTTTCAATACCAAAATTCATTGACAAATAATGTAACAAAGGAAAAAAAAAATTACAACAAAATCAGATGTACCTGGCGGCGTTTGCCATGGGATTTGATCCCTCTTCAACTTCTCCAAAGACAGGTGTTCCAAGGGATCCAAACTCTTTCAATTAGGAGGAGCTTCAGGCAAAATAGCAGTTTTCGAGTCAATTTCTATGGGTTTCATTTCTTCCGAACTCTTTCAATTAGGAGGAGCTTCAGGCAGAAGAGGAGCCGGAGCTGGATCACGGAAGTTGGAGTTCCAGATCTGGTTGACAAATCGCTTCCCATTATTGTCCCATTATTGTAACCATCCATCCAGATCGGCAAAGGGGAGCAAAGCCTTTTAGATTCTTCAATCATTGGACGCTCCAAGCCCAGTTTTTACCAATGGTAGCAAACGCATGGAAGGTTCACATCCCTAGGCATCCTATGTTCCGTGTTGTGAAGAAGCTTCAGAATGTGAAGAAATGCCTCAAAGTGTGGAGTAAGAGTGAGAAGTTTGCTGATATCTCTGACAAAGTTCTTCTCCTCCGGGCAGATGTTGCGGCCCTTCAAAAAAAATGCCATGATAACCCTAATGATGGTATTTCTACTGGTCAAGAGAGAATTTCTAGATCAAATCTGATCAAGGCTCTTAGAATTGAGGAAGGGCAACTTCGCCAAAAAGCTCGCATTGCTTGGTTAAAGGAAGGAGATCAGAATTCTGCTTTTTTCCACAACCAATTGATCACTAGGAGGGCAGCAAATAGAATCTTAAGTATATTTGATGAACATGGCTCCAAGATATCTGATCCTTCATCCATTTGCAGCATGTTTACAGCCCACTTCTCTAAGCTTCTGGGGATGCCGGCCAAGGTTGATTTAAATCTCTTCCCCAAGATGCCTCTGAAGTTGTCTGAAGCTCACTACCAAATCATGGAAGAAGATGTCTCCAGGGAAGAGGTGATCTCAACTCTCTTTGCTCTAAAGGATTACAAGGCGCCTGTCCCTGATGGTTTCACTCCGGCTTTCTTCAAGAGAGCCTGGGAGATCATAGGCCCTGATGTGGTAGAGGCAATCCTATCTTTTTTCCATCATGGGAAGCTTCTTAAGCAAGTGAATGCAACCTCCATAACGTTGGTTCCTAAGTGCCCTAATCCTGGTAAGGTTACAAATTTCAAACCTATTGCTTGTGTCAACACTCTCTACAAGTGCATTTCAAAAATCATTACAAACCGATTTAAGATGATTATTGCTGATCTTGTTGGCAACTACCAAACAGCATTCATCCCTGGCAGATCAATAGCAGAAAACATCATGTTAACTCACGAATTGCTTCATAATTTCCACTTGAACAAAGGCTCCCCTAGGTGTGCTATGAAAGTGGATCTGAATAAGGCTTTAGATTCGTTGTCTTGGGACTGTGTAAGGAAGGTGTTAAATGATATGGGGTTCCCACCTCGTAATCCACTGGGTAATGGACTGTATCTCTACACCCTCCTACTCGATTTTGATCAATGGTCGAATGAATGGCTTCTTTCAAGGCGCAAAAGGCTTAAGACAAGGTGACCCACTATCACCCTACATCTTTGTGCTAATCATGGAGCTTTTTAATACTATTCTACAGGTTACCACAAGCAAGCCTGCCTTTGAGTTCTACCCCAAATGCTCCAAGCATAACATTAAAGTCCTTAGTTTTGCAGATGACTTAATGCTTTTCTCGAGTGGGAAACCGGAATCTATTGAATGCTATATGGAGGCACTTGAGAAGCTTCAAGCTATAGCAGGTCTTAAAGTAAACAAGGACAAAACCATCCTCTTCCTTGCTGGAATGGATGAGAGCTCAAAAGAAATGTTATGCACCAGATTTGGTCTCCAAGTTGGACATCTTCCTATCAAGTATTTAGGTCTGCCGCTCCTCTATTCCAGTCTATCCCTAAAGGACTGTGACCCACTTGTGACAAGGATCAAAGCATGACTCCAATCATGGAGCAATCGCAATCTCTCATATGCGGGAAGGCTCACACTCATCAATTCGGTATTGTTCTCTATCACGGTTCATTGGCAATCAGTTTTCACTCTTCCCAAATCAGTGACAAAAGCCATTCAAAAGGAATGTAGAACTTTCCTTTGGGCAGGGCAGAAATCTAATAAGAAAGTTTGTCCAATTAGTTGGAAGGTTGTTTATGTGCCAAAGCCTCAAGGAGGACTTGGGGTCAAGAACCTACAAACATGGAATTCAGCTGCTGCCTACAAGTACATCTGGATGATTGTCAGCAATTCCCCTTCTCTGTGGGTTAGATGGACTTGTAGCTACCTGGTCAAAGACAGGAACTTTTGGGCATTAAAATGCCCATCAACGTGCACTTGGATTTGGAGGAACATTTTGCATGCAAGGCCGATTGCTGCAACCCTTCTATAGGTAAAGATTCTCAATGGAGTAGGCACATCTCTTTGGTACGATAACTGGCATCCGGATGGACCAATTGTTCCAAGGCTTGGCAATCGAGTTGTGTACAACTCGGGTCTACCAATTTCTGCAGATGTAGCTTCTATAATTGAAGGTAATGAATGGTCTCCTCCTCCTTTAGTTACGGCAGATTTGTTGGATTTATGGAGCAAACTATCTTGTTTACCAAAGCCTGATGAATCTTGTGAAGACAAGATAGTGTGGATTACTTCAAAAACAGGTGGCTTTGACATTGCAAGCATCTACAGATTCATCCAACAAGATCATTATCTTGTCCCTTGGAATAGGCTTGTTTGGTTCCCTCTTAACATACCAAGGCATGCATTCATTCTTTGGATGTCCTTTAATAAGGGTTTACTCACTCTCGACAAGCTCAACAAGTGGGGAACAACAAACCAGCATACATGTATTTTATGTAGAAGGGGAAGCGAGGACCTTCACCACTTGTTCTTTGAATGCAGTTACAGTTGGCAGGTTTGGCGCTCAATCCTCCAAGCCAACTATCTAAAGAGAGTGAAGAGTAGATGGGATAATCTCATATCTTGGGCAGCAAGGAAATGTACCTCTTCAAAACCCACCTGCATCCTCTTTAAGCTATCTTTGGGGGCAGCTGTCTATCACATCTAGAAGGAAAGGAACAGAAGGATATTCAAGAATAGTTACTTACCAGCGACTGAGGTAATTAGCTTCATTCAGTTCGATGTTCAAACAAGGCTTCTCCACCAGAATTTATTGAGCAAAGACTCAGATTGTAATAGGAAAATTGTTTACAATTGAAGGCTTCATCATGTAATCAGATTTTCGCATTCCACTTTGTAGTTGCTTGAACGTGGCCATCGCCCACAATCCCATGTATTTTTTTCCTTTTTTCTTTTAATTTATATAAATCCTTACTTTTTCCCAAAAAAAGGTACAGAAGAGAGCAGTGACAAGGGCAGACAGTAAGCTGAGAAAGAGAAACAAATCAAAGGGGTCCAAACCGGCAGGTTGTGCCCGAGCAAGAAAACTTCACAGCGGCCTGTGATGACAATGCTACTGAAAATACCAAGCACTCCAAGTCCCATCTGACCTTGGAAATTACTTTTGATATTGCAGACACAGGCACACACTGACGCACCTATTTCCTCTATAATTATTCTGCTTAACTATTTTTGAGCTCCACATTGGCTACTAACCTGAGTCAATAATCTCTTAACCTTGGCAGAAGCCACTTCTAGCTGCAATGGGCGAAAGGCCCAGAGCAAGAGGAAAATAAAAGGATTGTTTTGCATTCCCCAGCTAGTTCAATACTAACATGCTTTCCCACCTTTACAGGTACGGCAAAAGTGAGATGGTGGACATCCTCGCCCAAATCCCCAGTGGAGTTCCTTCAACAAATGAAGGATGAGATCCTCTAACCCCCGGTGGAGTCCTTTCAACAATAACAGAGTTATACCTGATGACGTAATCTTTCCAAGCCTCTCCCAGTCTAAAGAGGTCGGCTTTGCGAAGGAGAGCAACGTGAAAACGAAGCGAGCTCTCACCAATCCCTGGTGGAGTTTCTTGCACCCAACAAGAGCTCGGACAGACATGAGGAACTCGCCCCCAAGCAAAAGGAAAAAGGCCTTTCAAAGAAAAATGACAGCGCAAGGAACCCCATTTATCCCCAGCAGAGCACCCTTCCCAAGGGAACTCCCACGCTTGTCAAAAACAAGGCCTGACCCAAAGAGGAAAGGCAATGAGGAAGAGATTCCCGACTAATCTCCAGCGATAGTCACTCCAAACTAGGAGGCCTCTACCTCACCCAGAAAAGGAAAGCCAACCAGAAGGCGTGCTGCAGGAGAAAAGAATGGCAAGACATGAAGAAGAACGAACAGAAATGAAGATCTCATCGGGCAAAATGGCCCTTTTGTAATTTTGATTTCACACTTTTGTACATAGAATAGGACAGATGTGTGAGCTCCCTTGAGGCACCGGACAGCACTGGAAGCACCACCTCACCAACAGCACCTCCTCCTTCGCTCTTCCCCCTCCTTTCCTCATTCTTTCCACCTTCTAACCAACTCTCGGCCATAAAAAAAACTATTATAAGTTCAAAGGAAAATAAAAAAAGAATCAGAAGTCTGAAGACACCAAAAAGCTTTAGTGGAACAAACAAGAAGAAAAGAATGTTGCTAAGTGCTTGGCATCAACGCCGAAACAGGATGGCGAGCTCCAGACCAATCTAATCTCTTTCAAACATAAACTAAATGCTGAAGAGTTGCCCTACAAAAACCCGAAAGCAAAAGGGTAAGGAAACTCCAAAGCCAGGAAGTGACGCCACATCATTTGGACGCTTCCCTTTTAATGAAAACTTCAAAGGACTAAGCTCGTCGATCATGTCGACAGAAATGCCAGGCGCAAAAATGGGATTCTTTTTTCTCTTTGCCGTTCATCCGCAAGGTGACTTCAGCAAAGAGGGGCAGTTGTAAGCACCTCATTTTTGCGCTCTTGGAAGTGCCGGAAATGAAAAATATAGCTGAAAAGTCAAACCCTAAGGGGGCAAAAGTTGACTTTTTGATCAAGTGATGATTAACCACCTTGCTTTATCTTAATGGATAGAGAGTCCCGACATGGTTCCAACACAACTGAGTTTGTTGGAATTGGAGTCTGGATGAAGGATCTGCAGACCGGTTAAACTTGAGGGGGAGAAGAAATTCACTTCCTGCTAAACCCTAGATCAGATGCTTAGCCCTGCCCCAATGAATAGAGGACTCCGATATGGTTCTAACGCAACTGAGTTTACTCAAATCGGAGTCCGGATGAAGAAAATATGAGCAATTGAAGTTTTCGGGCAGCAACGCCGGAAACTGCACATGTGGCAGGAAACGCAGATAAATATCTTGGGGATTAATCTGTAAATATAAAAAATATGCAAAATATCTCAGGGATTGAATTGAAAATGCGCAGAGGGCAATCTGCGATTATCTTAGGTATCAAATCGGTCAAATCCGGTGGCAATCTGTAAATATAAAAAATTCACCTTTTTGATCTGACGAAATATGCCGGATATACACAAATTTGTTCATATCCGACACAATATGTCGGATACAAAATCTCCGCCGAAATCTTGTCGGATTTTCCAACAGATTTTCTGGCAGAATTAAATTTTTGCAATCGTGATGTTTGTATCCGACCTTTTTAGGTCGGATACAAAGACATATTAGTGTATCCGACCAAGTAAAGCGGATACAAGCAATTTGCAAGTGTATCCGACCTAATGAGGTTAGATACAAAAGTTCAACTATAAATAGGCCAGCAACCCCCCTGGGCAAGGGTTGCTGGTCTTTCCCCTGGTTCCCCCCTGTGAGCTGGTTCGTACCTCTCCCCTCTCACCTCTCCTTGCTTCCTTTGCTCCCCAAACACTCCACCTTGCTCCTCCTACCCTCCTTTCCATTCTTCTTCTTCATTTTCTCACAAACAAGAGGAAGGCTTTGTTGTTGTTGGAGCTAGGAGGAGAGTTTCTGGCCTTGTCTTGCGGCAAAGAGTGACTCTACACACCATAAGGAGAGCTTAAAGTTTAAAGGTAAGGTTCCTTACCATATTTTATAGCACATATGTTAAAATGAAGGTTTTCTAAAGGGTTTACTGTGCTTGGTTTCTTCCATGGTGTGCGCGCCTGTTTTCGAGCCTCACCGGGGAAAAATGGGAAATTGGAGTCGCTACTGCCTGATGGGGTGCAGGCAGACACCGGGGTGCCTAGATTTTTCTATTAGGCGGTCTGCGGCTTTAAGATTCTAAGTAAGTTCTCGGTTGCAGTCTGGGGAAGTCCGTAGACACCCCAGTCCACCCCGTCAAATGACGGGTCCCATAGGTTTCCCTGGTTTGAGTCAACTTCGGTCTCTCACTCACCCGATTCCTATTCCAGCATGCACATTTGGTTAAGTCTGGCGGGACTGCCAAAACGATGTGGGTCCCTTTACTTGATTTTATCTTTTTAGTTAAAGATGAGATGAGTCTGATTGGGGTGGGCCTTGTTGGAAGGCCCACGGTGTCCCTGATCGACTTGGTTAAGCCCACATGCCCCTTGGTGGGCCTCCATCTAAGCTTGGGAGGCCCTTTGGGCTTTGGTTAGTTCAATTGATTTTACTTTGGGGTTTAGATTTGAAGCTTAAGTGATTTCCATGCAAAGTGAGTCGGGACTGCTTTGTGGGCCCTCGAGCGGGCCCCATAATTGGTTGCCAAATTGATTTGAGATTATCTTGATTAGTTATGCCAAAATGGGCCAGAACCATTCAAGTTCTTTAACAACTGGTGCATGCATGCCGATTTCCTTCCTTTGGTTGAGCAAGCTTGGTCGATCAACATCTCCGGTACACCCATGTTTAAGCTCGTCGAAAAACTGAAGAACGTGAAAATGAAGTTAAAAGAATGGAGCCGTCTGAAGTTTCATAAGCTGCATGACCAAATCAGTATGGTTAGGGCGGATTTGGAAGCTTGCCAAAGAAGATTTTTTTTTTGGAAAAGGTAAGATTCCATTAGAAAGGAGGGAAGAATGTACAAAGAAGAAAAGAAGTCCACTAGGACATTACATAGCACCAGGCATCCAAGTGCACAATGAACCACAACAAAACAAATGAAACCATGCTAAAGCATCCATGTGAATACAACACCAACAAAACGAACCAGACCATGCTAAAGGTTAACAAAAAAGGAAGTTGATATTCCATTGGAGTGCAACTTTCCTGTGGAAGTCGTTGTCCTTCAGTGGCATCAATAAACCCTCCACTCTATAGGAGATGTCCAGCTCAATAAGCTTGCAGATTTCGTCCTTGGGTAAGGCTGAATTCTTGAAAATCCTGCGGTTCCGTTCACACCAAATGTGATAGACGGCAGCACCTAACGAAAGGCGTCTTAACAGATGTACAGGTGTCTTGGCATTCCAAGCGCAAGAGACAAGTTGGATGATGGAACTCCATGAAGCTGATGCATAAGCCGAATTCAAGCAATTCTTCTTTATAAAGTGTTTCCATATGAGGTTGCTATAGTCACAACGGAAGAAAAGGTGCTCAATGGATTCATTGGTCTTACGGCATAGAACACATACCGGGCTTTGGAGAATACCCCATCTGGCGAGCCTATCTTTGGTGAGGAGGGCGTTCCTGATTGCTAGCCATAGGATGAAGGCATGTCTAGGAATATTGGAAGGGAACCATACCAATTTCGACCAAGGGACATTGGGATGTGCAGCTTCCAGGGCTTTGTATGTGCTATGTGTCTCATAAGTACCAGAAGGAGAGAGGGTCCAAATAATGCGGTCATTCTCATCAGGCTTAGGCCGAGGTAAAACCTGGAGCATAGACCAAACTTCCATCAGATCAAAAGAAGTCGCAACTGGAGTGTCCCAATCAGAATCACAGATAATGTCGTGGACTAAGGCATCATTCGGAAGTCCAGAGTCATAGATCAATCTTCTACCAAACCTTGGGAGAAGTGGGCCAAGGGGATGCCAATTATCATACCACAATGAGGATTTCCTTCCGTTGTGAATGGAATGCTTTATGAAGGTGGTAGCAGAGTTCCTTTGCTTGAGAATTTTCCTCCATACCCAGGAGGCAGTGGAGGGGATAGGAACATTCCAGAAGTTACGGCCTCGGAGAAGGTTGGTGGCAACCCAAGACACCCAAAGGTTTTCAGCCTTGCTACCCACGAGCCAGACTTGCCTTAATATGGCACATCTATTCCAGAGCTGTATGTTCAAAACACCCAGCCCACCTTGATCCTTAGGTGAACAGATCTGGTCCCATCTAACTTTGCTGATTTTGATGTCTTGACTTGTGCCTGACCAGATGAAATTTCTGCATATTCTCTCAATCTTGTAGATAACTTCCTTGGGCAAGATGAATATAGACAACCAATAGACAGCAATAGAGAATAGAACAGATTTAACCAGTACCAACCGACCTGCGTAAGACAGGTGCCGCCCTTGCCATGAAGCAGTTCTGGCTACCAGTTTTTGGATTAGTGGCTCACAATCCCGAGCATATAGCCTAGTGGAGATGAGTGGGACACCCAAATATCGAATCGGAAGATGTCCCTCCGTAAAGCCCAACAGCGTGATGATGTTATTCTTCACATGAGTTGGAATAGCAGCAGTAAATAAAGCACTCTTGTCCCTGTTAACATGAAGCCCAGACATCCTGCTAAAGAGATCAAGAGCAGAACTAATGCATTGAACTGACCTGAGATCCCCATGCGAAAAGATAAGGAGGTCATCAGCGAAACAGAGCTGCTTGATAAGGGGCTGTGCACATTTGGGGTGGGGCTTGAAATGGGCTGATGTGCTGTCATTGAGTACCTTATCAAATAATTCCATGACTAAGACGAACAGATAGGGAGACATAGGATCGCCTTGTCGAAGCCCTTTGGCACCCTTGATTACTGTCCTATCATGGTTTTTTTTTTTTTGGAAAGTAAGTCCAAAGTATATTAGGAAACAAAATATGTACAATGAAAGCTCAAGCAGCATCACAATGACGCACAGGAAAAGGGAAAAAATAAGAAGAAAACAACAAGGCCCCTAGGGCACAAACACAACAACCTGTCTAGAAAGACACAAGGCCACAAGTGACAAGGATAAACAAGAGCAAAGTCCTAAACAAACTTCCAGTTAAGGCCCCAGTTGCCAACAACCTGTTTAGCCCTTGGTGTGTCCTGTATGCAATGATCCTTATCAGAAAGCCTAGCTTGTACAGCCCATCGAATATGGTGGAGAACATCTTGAGGAGGAAGATAGCTGTTTTTAAAGACTCTTCTATTCCTTTCACTCCAAATCAGGTACACTACCGCTGCAAGAGACAATTTAAAAATGGAGGATAATGGGTTTGTGCAAGTAAATCGGCTTGTAGCCCATTCCACCGTTTCAGCCCATGGTTTAACTTGATTGGTGAAGCCATTCCACAACAATACCTGCTGCCATAATTTGCTGCTGTAAGGGCACTCAAAGTATAGGTGGTTAGAGTCCTCATCATGTCCTCTACATAGTACACATGTACTTTGTTGGAGAAGACCCCATTTGGCAAGCCTGACCTTGGTTAGTAACCTTTGGTGCAACAACATCCATAGAATGAAGGAGAATCTAGGGATATAAGAAGAATGCCATACCAGATGGTACCAAGTGACCGTGGGTCTGATGGCGTCCAAGGCTTTGTAGGCTGATTTAACATCGAACGCCCCTGATTTTGATGGGACCCAAGTGAGGATGTCCTCCCGACTACTATCCAATTGTGGTAGCTCCGGTAGCCTCCTCCATATTTCCATGAGGCCGATTGTTAGCGCCACAGGGACATTCCATTGACCGTTATGGACGATCACTTCAACACGATCATGTTTAAGAAGTCCTGAATCATAGATGATCCTGTTTCCATACTTTGTAACAAGGGGGCCATCAGGGTGCCAATTGTCATACCACAATAGAGTTTTCTTACCATTGTAGATCCTGCACTTAATCAGCCTGGCCGCCACTGTCCTTGCTTTCAAAATCTTCTTCCATGCCCAGGATCCTCCAGGAGGTGTATTCATAGCCCAAAAAATTTGATGCCTGACAAGGTGCTTCGTAACCCACTTAACCCAAAGGTTAGGAGTTTGGTTGGCAATGAGCCACACATATCTGACAATAGCACTTTTATTCCAAAGTCGGATGTTAAACAAGCCCAATCCCCCTTCGTCTTTTGGAGTGCATGCAGAATCCCAACTGATTGGGATAATTTTCTTTTTACTAAGATCAGGTCCTGCCCATAAGAATCTATTGCAAATTATATCAAGCTCCTTGATCACCCTCTTAGGGAGGATAAATGCTGAAAGCCAGTATACCTTGATAGAGAAAAGGACCGATTTAATAAGAAGCAACCTGCCTGCATAGGTTAAGCATCTCCCTTTCCAAGATTGGGCTTTAGCCACAACATGGTTTATGAGAGGCTCACAATCCTTCTTTGATAGCTTAGCAGAGACAAGGGGTAACCCTAGATATCTCACAGGTAACGTGGCCTCCTGAAACCCAGTTATTTGAGCAAGGGATCTTCTCAGAGTATTATCAACTCCACTCACAAAAATACAGCTTTTTTCCTTGTTAACCTGGAGACCTGAAACAAGCTCAAAATGCTGCAAGGCTGATGTGAGGCATCCCACAGATACAGGATCACCATGGGCAAAGAGGAATAAGTCATCCGCAAAGCAAAGGATTTTGGTGTTGGTGTCGCGGCACCTGTAGTGATGTCTAAACCCTTGGGTAGTGCTTCTCTCCAAGATCAGGTAGAACAGTTCCATGATTAGAACAAAAATATAGGGAGAGATAGGGTCACCCTGCCGAATACCCCTCTTGCTTTGGAAAAAACCAACCATGTTTCCATTTATCAAGAGAGAGAATGAAGGAGTTGAGACACATTCCATAATCCAAGCAATAAACCTGGGAGGAAAATTCATACCTTTGAGAGTTGCAGCAATACTGCTCCAAGCCACAGTATCAAAGGCTTTCCTTAAATCAACTTTCAAGGCACAATCCTGGTGTGGCCGCTTCAAGTGGTAGGAATGAAGAAGCTCATGAGAGAGAAGTATGTTGTCTGCTATACTCCTTCCTCGAATAAAAGCAGATTGATAGTCTCCAACAAGATCAGCGATCACATTCTTCATTCTGTTGGCCATGATTTTAGAGATGCATTTGTAAAGTGTGTTAACACACGAGATTGGTCTGAAGTCCCCCACCTTAGATGGATTCACACCCTTCGGGACCAAGGTAATTGCTGTTGCATTAACCTGCTTCAGTAATTTACATGATTGAAAGAAACTCTGAATGGCTTTGATGCAGTCATTTCCCACAATGTCCCAAGCCTTTTTGAAGAAAAGAGCTGTAAACCCATCAGGACCAGGTGCTTTGTCGTCCTTAAGGGAGAATAAGGTTTGCTTGATTTCATCGTTTGTGACCTCCTTTTGTAAATCCTCATATTGGCCAGAATTGAGCTTTCTAGAAAACTCAGGAAAATGGGCACTCGTATCAATGGGGATCTCCACATTCAAGAGCTGCTGGTAATAGCTAGAGAACACATCATTAACCTGTTGGGGGTCTTCCACCTTTGAGTTGTCATCGGTGTAAACACTTAGGATACTGTTCCGTGCTCGTCTTTGCATGAGGGAATTATGGAAGAAAGGGGTGTTAGAGTCCCCTTCCTTCATCCACTGTATACGTGATTTCTGCCTCACTTGAGCTTCCTCATCATGAAGGCATTGCATAAGGTCAACCTTAAGAGCCTTCTCAGTTCTTGCTAACTCAATGTTGGTCTGGCAGTCATGAAGCTTCCTCTGGCACTCAGCAAGATCAGATTTAAGCATTTGTATTTTCCTGGGCAGCTGTGCAAATTGTTTCTCTTTGCTCCATCCCTTAAGCTTCATTTTAAGGTATTTAAGCTTCTTGACAACCTTAAACATGGGAGACCCCTGCACTTCCAATGACCATGCATCAGCAACCATAGGCAAAAACTCCATGTGATTTGCCCAGAAGTTGAAGAATCTGAAAGGCTTGTTGCCTTTTGCACAATTGGGAAAAACTGAAACAATAATGGGACTATGATCCGAGACACCTGGAGCTAGTATCTCAGCTTCGGACGTGTTAAAGTCATGGATCCACCCCAAGTTAACAAGAACACGATCAAGTCTGGATGCAATTCTATTTGTCCCTTCACTCCGATTTGACCATGTATGAAGGAAACCTTTGAATTTAAGCTCAGTACACTCACAGTGCTCAATGCAGTCATTAAACTCCTTTGCTGCTATCTGGTTAATTGGTTTGCCACCCACTTTTTCGGAATTCATCCTAGCACAGCTGAAATCTCCAATGATAAGCCATGGTTGAGTGGTAGAACATAACTGTAAACCCCTCCACAACTCCCTTCTCATAATGTAGTCATTACTGCCATAGATGAAGGTTACAAAACAAACTGTATTCGTAGGATTGATCTTCATTACACAATGAAGGAATTGATCAGATGAATCCAGGGTAGAGATTAGAGCTTCAACCGGATCATACATAACCCAAATACGGCCTTTCAAAGCAGCATTATAATTACTAAGTAGGTGCCAGTGTGGGGCGATTGCATTTCTTACAGTAGACGCATTCACTTCACGGATTTTGGTCTCAACAAGACAAATAGCTTTCAAATGATGAGCTCTAATCAGGTTCCTGACTTCGAGCTGTTTAGCGGGGTCGTTGAGACCCCTTATATTCCATGTGGCGATTTTAAACATGGGAAGGGCTGGTCTCCCTCTCCCCACAGACCAGGTCTGAAACGTGGTTCATCCCCCCTAACTTCGCATGCTTCATAGCAACTTCATCAACCAGCAGCGTCTTAGCCTTCTTCTTTTGCTTCCTTTGCTTACTCCGCGAAGGATTTGCTTCAGTGGAGATGAAGGAGTTGTCCCCCAGGCATGAGAATCTATTTGGGCTTTCATCATCCAGGATAGGTGAATCTGATTGCCTAGAACCATCAAGTTCAGAAGCCGAGGAAGCTTCATTGGCAAGAAGGAGAACAGCTGGAGGAGACTGATCTCCAGAAGCCAAGAATGTATGACATGGTGGGCTTTGATTCGAGTCCATCAATTTTTGCTTACCTTTAGCTTTAATAGTTTCCCAACCGGGGCCATCAATGCTCACGGTATGCTGTACATTAGAGATATCTTGCTGGTCTTGATTGGCAACAGGAACCACTTGTGCATGGGTTTCCTTTTGAAGTATAGGCTCTTCCACTTGAATTCTGGGCTCTTGGATAGTAGTAATAGGGTTAGACGTGCTTGGTTCACAGACATGGATATCATGAAGTTTAAACTTCCTTCCCGTCGGAACCCAGCTCTTACATGCGTCTTGAGACTTACACTTGCCATCGGCATGTCCAAACACCTTGCAATGAAGACATCTGGGGGGCTTCCAAGCATATTCGATATCAATCTGAAGTTCTTCATCTTCATTATTTTCATTTTTGCAGCATAAGAACAATGATTGGGGAAAAGTAGAATTCAAGTCCACTTCAACACAGATTCGAGCAAAGTTTAACCTTGTTCTTTTCTTAGTTGCCTCATCAAGAAATAGTGGTTTACCAACCCCACTAGCAAGAAAACTAAGCCCCTCAGGAGTCCAAAACTCCATTGGGACATTGGAAAGCTTGATCCATACAGGTACTCTATCAAGAGCAGATTTTTCAAACTGTAAATTGGGTTGCCATTCTTTGATAATGAATAGCCTACCCGCAAAGTGCCATGGGCCATCACTGAGCACCTTTCGCCTGGTTTCAAAGTTTGTGAACCGGAGGATGAAGAAACCATTAGCAGCTTCGGAGACATGAACCCCACCAGATTTCCCCCATAGGCGATTAGCAATACTCTTTACCACTGGATAAGGCAATTTCCTGTCAAGAAAGTGCCCAACGAGGCTGTCCTCCCAATGTCTTCTTCCTTCGATGGCCACCTCAGCAGGGGGGGAAACCATAACCTTACCATCAACAAAAGAAGGAGGATGGTACTGCAGCTTTGATTTCTCAGATGCCATATGCCCGAAAAGAGAAGACCAGCTCTTAGGGGCAGAAGCAGGAGCTGCTGTCTTGGCAGGTCCGAGAATACCTGCAAGAGGGCAAAGTGGCTGCAAAGTGGATGGAGAAGTGTGCTGGACAGAGATGTCAGGAAGCACAGCATTCTCAAGCACACTCCGGGCAGGCGCTGGGTTCAAAGGAGGAAAAACGCCAGGATGCTGACCTCCAATAGCAGGAGAAGGCAGCAAATCCTTGTTGATATGGCAAATAGGCGAAATGTCCTCATTGGACAGCATAGCAGAAGCCGACTCATTGCAGCAAAGTCAGGCGGGACAGTCAATATTTTCGGCAATTGAATAGCCGCATCAATTGACTTTGCATTAGCCTCATGCAGCAGGCACAATGGCGGGAAATCAGAAGACATCAAGGGGCCGCTAGGCCCAGCCAATCCGGTTCGACCACTAGGTGGCCAAATCGAGCAAAGAAGGGATGAACCAGTCACCGGAAATCACAGCCGATTCCGGCGAACAATATCCAGATGACGACTGCAGAATGCCACAATCTCACAAGCACACAGCTACGACCACCACGAACTCACGACCAACGGCAAGCAAGCACGACCACAACCAGAGGAGGTGACCACCAATGTGAGAACACACTGCACAGCCTGGACGAACTCACCCAACCGGACGCGACCACCAATAATCACCACCAGGTCGAACAAGCTCACAATAATCCGCGAACACAGAACATTAGTCGCGAACAGAAGTCAAGATAAAAAGCCGAACAATACCGCGACCAATACCGCCAAATCACGAACAGAAATAAGTCGCAGAAATAAGTCACGAGCAGAAAACTCGCGACCAATACCGCCAAATCACCCGAACAATAAGTCACGAACAGAAACCCAGAAAAACACGACCAGAACTGACGATGTTGCTCACGAACCATGCACACGGCAAACAGAAGAATGAACCAGCAGCACAAAACCTTAAAATCAGAGAACTCCAGCAAACACCACTCTGCCGGAAAACGAGAACCTCAAAACCAGAGAACCACAGCACCACCAGAAACTCAGCGCCTTACCACCAGCACCTCAGCACCTCACCACCAGAACCACAGCACCACACCGCAAGCAAACCTCAGCGCACCAGAGTCTCAACACCAGACCACGAGCAGAACCTCAGCACCAAATCACCAGATACTCAGCACCACCAGAACCTTAGCACCATACCAGCGCCACACCACCAGAACCTCAGCACCACCAGAAACTCAGCGCCACACCACCAGCACCTCGGCACCTCACCACCAGAACCTCAACACCAAACCACGGGCAGCTGGCAGAGATCCAGAAATCCCACGAACTTCCCGAACAGAACCCCTTGGTCAGACCACCAGAAACCACCAGGTGTTGCTGACGACCTCCAAGTGTTGCTCACGAACGAGCGCAAACAACTCCAGGTGTTGTTCACTAACAACTCCAGCAGCACCTGCTTCCGACGCTAGGTGCTGCAAACGAAATCTCCAGGTGTGGCTCTCAAACACCTACAGGTGCTGAAAATGCTGGACAATGTGATTAGAAACTTCAATTGGATCAGTTATTTTCATACCTTCATCATTCATTATGCAGTTGACCCCACCTTAGAGATTGAAGAGAAAAACCTGCTTGTGAAGCTTGCACGTCTGTCAGCTGATCTTGAATCCCAAACAAGGCAGAAGTCCCGAGTCTTATGGCTTAAGGAAGGTGATTCGAACACACCTTTCTTCCACAAATCCCTGACTGGAAGGAGAGCCAATAACAGAATCTCTAGCGTCTATCATGATGGCACCAAGTTAACAAATTGGGAAGATATCAAGAGTTGCTTTGAATCTTATTATCATAATCTCTTGGGGAGACAACCAGATGCATGGACAGGCAACGAGGAAATCATTGATGCTTGCATTTCAACGCAGATATCCGAAGTCCAATCAATGGAGATGGAGAAGGAGGTAACTGAGAATGAGATAAGAGACACCATATTCAGTATGAATGAAGACAAAGCACCGGGGCCAGACGGCTTCACTTCCAAATTCTTCAAGACTGCTTGGAACATTGTGGGGAAAGACACGATGGAAGCAATAAAAAGTTTCTTCTCATCCAAAGCCATGTTGCAACAGATTAACGCCACTCTTGTCACTCTCATTCCAAAATCTGGGAACCCAACAGTGGTAGGGGATTACAGGCCAATTTCATGCGTGAATACAATGTATAAATGCATCTCTAAAATTATTGCAAACAGGCTTAAAGCATGCATTTCAGATGTTGTGGGGCCTCAGCAAAATGCCTTCATCCCTGGGAGATCGATGTCAGATAATATTATAATTGTTCAAGAGCTTATTCATAATTATCACCAGAATAGAGGAAGACCAAAATGTATTCTCAAAGCAGATATTATGAAGGCCTTCGATTCGGTAAGATGGGCGATCATTCCACACATTTTAAAGTCCATGCATTTCCCCCAAAAAGCTATTGATTGGATTATGGCGTGCATCACGTCGACCTCGTTCTCTCTTGTCATGAACGGGTGTTGCGTGGGGTACTTTAAAGGAGCAAAGGGGCTTCGCCAAGGTGATCCATTATCACCTTATCTTTTTGTATTGGTTATGGAGGTGTTTAATGGCATCCTCAAGCGCAGGTCTTCCCAGGGCTTCATCCATCATCCAAAATGCAAGAGAATCAACCTCAAAAGTATGGCATTTGCAGATGACCTCATGGTCTTCATGAATGGCGACATGGATTCTATAAATATGGTGGTCGGAAGCTTGGAGGAGTTTGGAATTCTTTCAGGTCTATATATGAATCCCGCCAAGAGTGTCATGTTCACCAGTGCTATTTCCCAACAAGTCAAGGATTTTGTCACCCTTACCTTGAAGGTTCCTATTGGGAGGTTGCCAATTCGCTACCTTGGGCTCCCAATCATCTCTACTCGTCTCTCCCTGCGGGATTGTGAGCCTATCATAATGAAGATTCAAAGCAAAATTCAATCCTGGAAAGCTCGGATGCTCTCTTTTGCGGGTAGAGCTCTACTGATTCAAACTGTTCTCTTCTCCACCTTGGTTAATTGGCTATCTGTCTTTATCCTCCCAAAGCAGGTTATCAATGAAGTTGAGAAGCTTTGCAGGAACTTCTTATGGTCGGTCAAGGATCATCAAAGGAAGATCGTACCCGTGAAATGGGAAAGTGTGTGCTCCCCCAAGGAGGAAGGCGGGCTCGGTTTAATTGATATACAGAATTGGAACAAGGCGGCAATGATGAAGCACATATGGTGATTATTTACTTCGACCACATCCATCTGGGTTCATTGGACCAATGCCTACTTACTAAGAGGTAGGAGCATTTGGCAAATAAAGCCTCCTACTTCAGCAACGTGGGTATGGAATAAGATCCTGAAAAGTCGGGAAAAGGCCTTGGATTTCATCAAGCATGAGATTGGGAATGGATTGCAGACTAGTCTTTGGTGGGATAACTGGCACCCCAAAGGCATGCTCTTGAGGATCTACGGTGAGAGAATGAGATACGATGCGGGACTTCCTCTCAATGCCCCAGTTGCAGCCATCATCCACCAGAATTCGTGGCAGCCCCCTGTTGCTCAAAGTTATGACCTCCTTGAAGCCTGGGACGACCTCCTCAATCTCCCAAATCCTGACCAAAGCAAAACTGACAAGGTCTTTTGGCGACTGACCGCTTCATGTATGTTCTCCATCAAGTCTGCTTACCATGCATTGAGAATAATGAACCAAAATGTTCCATGGAGTAACATCGTGTGGTTTAAGGGGTGCATCCCAAGACATGCTTTTATCCTATGGCTATCCATTCATCACCGTCTCTTGACTCAAGACAGACTTCTCAGAATGAATGTCATCAACACCTCGAGGTGTGTCCTTTGCCAAAAAAGCATTGAAGATTTGAACCACCTTTTCTTCCAGTGTGAGTATTCTGCAGCCGTATGGTCCGATATCATGAAGAGAAATTGTGTTTCAGTCAAGCCAAACCAATGGTCATTAATCATCAATTGGGCTTGCTCTTATTGGAAAGGGAAAGAGCTCCAGCATACAATTGGGAAATCTTCTCTAGCAGCGATGACGTATCACATCTGGAGAGAAAGAAATGCAAGACTCTTTCAAAACAAAGCCTCACCACCTGATCTACTCCTGAAGGTGATCACTACAGATATCAAGATGAAGTTTGGTCTATCTACAGAAATCGTGAAGGATAACAGGCTAAATAGAATGTTTTTTTCAAATTGGGAGATTACTCCTACATTTGTGTAGTAGGCGTGTGTTCCTCTCGTTTTTGTTGGGTCTGCGTACCCCATGTTCCTTGTTGTTTCTCCTAGGCTTCTCGTCTCGTAGGGTGCCTACGTTTGTTCGGGCTTCATTGTAACTACCATTCTATTAATTATACTTGGACTCACTTTCCAAAAAAAAGAAAATGGGCCAGGCTTTGGGCTTGGGGCCCTTTACCTGGGCTTAGGCTTGAAAGCCCAAGGCTTCTTGAGTTAGGGCTTGGAAGCCCTAATCTTATTTAGTGAGTGGGCTTGGTGGGCCCGACAGGCCCCGCCCTTGGTCTCGGCCAAACCATGCATTTTAAACACCTCATATTGCACAAAATGGGTTCGGGTGGGCCGCATTGGGTTTGGCCCACCCGGCTTGGTTAGTTAATTTATTTATCTTGCTTAGGTCACATGCATATGTTCCATTGTGTTCATTAGGCTTGGTGGGCCCCGTTGGAAGGCCTGCTGGAAATCAAATTGGACCGGGGGTCCAAGTCTTATGTTGGGTTTCCAGGTGACCTGGAAACCTTATTGGTTGGGCTGGGGGGTGCAGGGGGAGAAGCCCCCCGCGGCATGGGCATGGTAAAGGGTATTCTCGGGTTTTCAAAAATACAGGGTTTGGGGTTGGCTAGCTGCAAGCAAATCGGCATTTAAAGGGGGTGCGTTGACCTCAAGCGCTCGGCGCGAGCTCGGCGGAACCAAAACGACAAAAAAGGCACCCGGCGCATGTGCAGCACGTGCAAGGCGCAAGTTGGGCGCGAGCAAGGCGGGCGCAAAAAGCGCCTGGCGTGAGCAAGGCAAGCGCTCGGCAAGAGCGAAAAGCGCTGAGCACGAGCGGGGCGCGAGGTCGGCGAGCGCGAGCTCAGCGCCAGCTCGGCGGACAACCCTCTGCGAAGACAACTCTCTGTTTTTTTTTTTGAAAACTCCATGACTGGCTGGGTTTTCGAGCTCTGTAACACTTCCCCGGTGCTCCTGGCATCCTCAGAAGACATTCAAACATAAATCGAAATTAACCTAACCTACTTCACCTCACGACCCAAAATCTTTCGCGAGAATCCGAATCCGAAAAACCAGAAGAAAGAATGGCGACTGACGAAAGGAAGAGGGGGTTACATCGGGGTACAAGAGATGAAGCAACCATGGGGAACATGCTCCCGCCTTCGAATCAAACAAGCAATAACAATAAACAAAATACTAGAACAGAAATGGGAAGCATGCTCAATGGAGCTGATTCTCTGAACAAGCCCCGATTTATATATGTTAAACAAGTAAACAAGGAGAACTCACCTTGTGGTTTTCAACCCCTAGTAGAGTGTGCGTGAGGCCTCCCCGGAGCAAACGAGTGCTGGAACCTCCTTCTTCTTCTTGCACCAGCAGCAAGTCCTCCTTCGGATTAGACGAGGGAGGAGAGGGGGTGAGAAACCGGGGTCCAACGGGGCTTTAGGTGTCGTCGGGGAGTTAGTGGAGGCAAGGAGTGGCCTTGGGAGGGGGTCTCGAACTAGGCAGAGTGGAGAAGAAGAAAAGAAAAACAGCAGAGTCGAGCCAACCAAGAAAAAAGCCAACCCTTTTCAAGATGGAGGCTGTGGCTTTTATAGGAGAAAAATTGGGTATCCGTCGGGTTGGCGTCGAGCACTTTTCGCGCTCGACTTGCTCGCTCGAGCGAGACACAATCATTAAAAAAATTAATTCGGCCACGGATTTGTCTGGAAAATCTCATATTTACAGATATAGTCCTCGGGATATTTTGAAAAAATAATATTTTATTTAGAAATTTTCTGACATTTTCAGATTGGTCCTTGGGATCTTTTGAATGTTTTGATATTTACTGATTTGATCCCCGAGATATTTTCCTGCGTTTCTCGCCACGTGTGCAGTTTTCCGGTTTTGCCGCTCGGAAACTTTGACAACTCATATTTTCTTCATCCGAACTCCGATCTAGGCAAACTTAGTTGCGTTAGGACCGTATCGGAGCCCTCTATCCAATGACATAGGGGTAAGCATTTGGATCTGGTTTTAGCAGAAAGTCAACTTTCAGCTCCCCTCGAGTTTGACAGGCTCATAGATCCTTCATCCGGACTCCGAATCCAGCAAACTCAGTTACATTGGAACCGTGTCGGGATTCTATATCCAATGAGATAAAGCAAGGTGGTCAATTATCACTTGATCAAAAGTCAACTTTTTGTCCCCTTAGGTTTTGACTTTTCTGCTGTCTTTTAGCACATTTTTTGTTTTCTTCTTTTCTTTTCTTTTTTGGTTTGATCAAAATTTGGGTGCTTACACATGGCATAAAATCTGTTTCCATGCTAATGGTGCATACATTATCCTCTTGTTTCCATCATACAAAGGCCTCCAAGTTAAGAGATGGCATTTGTAGGGTTTCATGAGAGAGTGAGGGCATAGCTTGGAGTGTCATGAGGTTGCTGTTTTAGGCATAATGTCATTGTCCTCCTCCTTGGTTTCCATAGGGGAGGATGTTCCCCAAATATCTTTTCTAATGTACCCCTGTGTAGCCCCCCACTTCCCTTTCTTTGTCTCTTTAAGTTGAAGTGCATAGGTGAAATGGCAGCATGGAAGGGTTCTTCAAGGGTGCCAAAGGGCTTCGACAAGGCGATCCTATGTCTCCCTATCTGTTCGTCTTAGTCATGGAATTATTTGATAAGGTACTCAATGACAGCACATCAGCCCATTTCAAGCCCCACCCCAAATGTGCACAGCCCCTTATCAAGCAGCTCTGTTTCGCTGATGACCTCCTTATCTTTTCGCATGGGGATCTCAGGTCAGTTCAATGCATTAGTTCTGCTCTTGATCTCTTTAGCAGGATGTCTGGGCTTCATGTTAACAGGGACAAGAGTGCTTTATTTACTGCTGCTATTCCAACTCATGTGAAGAATAACATCATCACGCTGTTGGGCTTTACGGAGGGACATCTTCCGATTCGATATTTGGGTGTCCCACTCATCTCCACTAGGCTATATGCTCGGGATTGTGAGCCACTAATCCAAAAACTGGTAGCCAGAACTGCTTCATGGCAAGGGCGGCACCTGTCTTACGCAGGTCGGTTGGTACTGGTTAAATCTGTTCTATTCTCTATTGCTGTCTATTGGTTGTCTATATTCATCTTGCCCAAGGAAGTTATCTACAAGATTGAGAGAATATGCAGAAATTTCATCTGGTCAGGCACAAGTCAAGACATCAAAATCAGCAAAGTTAGATGGGACCAGATCTGTTCACCTAAGGATCAAGGTGGGCTGGGTGTTTTGAACATACAGCTCTGGAATAGATGTGCCATATTAAGGCAAGTCTGGCTCATGGGTAGCAAGGCTGAAAACCTTTGGGTGTCTTGGGTTGCCACCAACCTTCTCCGAGGCCGTAACTTCTGGAATGTTCCTATCCCCTCCACTGCCTCCTGGGTATGGAGGAAAATTCTCAAGCAAAGGAACTCTGCTACCACCTTCATAAAGCATTCCATTCACAACGGAAGGAAATCCTCATTGTGGTATGATAATTGGCATCCCCTTGGCCCACTTCTCCCAAGGTTTGGTAGAAGATTGATCTATGACTCTGGACTTCCGAATGATGCCTTAGTCCACGACATTATCTGTGATTCTGATTGGGACACTCCAGTTGCGACTTCTTTTGATCTGATGGAAGTTTGGTCTATGCTCCAGGTTTTACCTCGGCCTAAGCCTGATGAGAATGACCGCATTATTTGGACCCTCTCTCCTTCTGGTACTTATGAGACACATAGCACATACAAAGCCCTGGAAGCTGCACATCCCAATTTCCCTTGGTCGAAATTGGTATGGTTCCCTTCCAATATTCCTAGACATGCCTTCATCCTATGGCTAGCAATCAGGAACGCCCTCCTCACCAAAGATAGGCTCGCCAGATGGGGTATTCTCCAAAGCCCGGTATGTGTTCTATGCCGTAAGACCAATGAATCCATTGAGCACCTTTTCTTCCGTTGTGACTATAGCAACCTCATATGGAAACACTTTATAAAGAAGAATTGCTTGAATTCGGCTTATGCATCAGCTTCATGGAGTTCCATCATCCAACTTGTCTCTTGCGCTTGGAATGCCAAGACACCTGTACATCTGTTAAGACGCCTTTCGTTAGGTGCTGCCGTCTATCACATTTGGTGTGAACGGAACCGCAGGATTTTCAAGAATTCAGCCTTACCCAAGGACGAAATCTGCAAGCTTATTGAGCTGGACATCTCCTATAGATTGGAGGGTTTATTGATGCCACTGAAGGACAACGACTTCCACAGGAAAGTTGCACTCCAATGGAATATCAACTTCCTTTTTTGTTAACCTTTAGCATGGTCTGGTTCGTTTTGTTGGTGTTGTTGGTGTTGGTGTTGTATTCACATGGATGCTTTAGCATGGTTTCATTTGTTTTGTTGTGGTTCATTGTGCACTTGGATGCCTGGTGCTATGTAATGTCCTAGTGGACTTCTTTTCTTCTTTGTACATTCTTCCCTCCTTTCTAATGGAATCTTACCTTTTCCAAAAAAAAAAAAGTCTTTTCTTTTTTTTGGAACTCAGGGTATCCGGGCCCGCTTAAGCTCAACCGACTAATCCCTGATGGCCCATGTAAGACCCTGCAACCCACATGATCCGGTTAAGAGTAAGGCCCATAGACTTTATGTAGGTAGCCCCAAAGAATTGATAACACCTAAGAGGTTTTGAACTTGAGACCTTGGAGGGAGCACACCCCCAAGCCCCAAGCCTTGACCACTAGGTTAGGTCTTTCTTAGGTCGGCTACAAGTGAGTTCATGTGTAGCCGACAACTTAGGTCGGCTACGCTGTTACAAGTGTTGTTTTGTGCCTTTCTTAGTTGTATGCCACTTTGATGCCATGGGACTTGGACCACCGGTCCAACTGGATACACAGTGGGCCTTCCAACGGGGCCCACTAAGCCCAATGAACTCTTATACATGTAAATTAATGGATTAAACAAACTAATCAACTAAGATGGATGGTCCAAACCCAACGCGGCCCACCCAAAAGCCCATTTTGTAACATAATGTGTTAAGCTAGCATGGTTTGGCCGAGACCAAGGGCCAGGGCCTATCGGGCCCGCCAAGCCCACTAACCAACCAAGTAAGGGTTCAAACCCTAATGTCAAAACCTTGGGCTTTCAAGCCCAAGTCTGGACTACGGGCCCCAAGCCCAGTGTCCAACCCACTTTTGAGAACTAAGAACAAGATAACTTAAGACACTAGGCAACCTTCACAGGGACCCACCTGGGGGTCCGCAAACTGATGCCGGCCCACTTTTTGCATGTAAATCACTTAAGCATTCAATTTGAACAATTAAATAAAATCAATTCATTTGGAATAAGCCCAAAGGGCCTCTCAGGCTAGACTGAGGCCCACCCGGGGATATGTGGGCTTAACGAAGCCCACCAAGGACACCGTGGGCCTTCCAACGGGGCCCACCCAATCAGACCAAGACCACCTTAATTAAACAAGATAAAATCAATTAAAGGGACTCACGCCCTTCAGGTGGTCCCGCTAGACTTAACCAAATTGCATGTAGGATTAAGAATCGGGTGAGAAATTAGTAAGTTGACTCAAACTAGGAGAAACCTATGGGACCCTTCAATCGACGGGGCGGACCGAGGTTTCTACGGACTTCCCCGGACCGTAACCGAGACCCTACCTAGAATCTCAAGCCGTAGACCAACCCAATAGACAAACTTAGGCACTCAAGTGTCCTCCTGAACCCCATCAGGTGATGGCGACTCCAACATTCCCATTTTACCCATCCGGAGGCAAGCATTGAAATCCGTGTGCCCCGCCGTGCGAACCTGCACACAATGGGTCCATGTGGACCCAAGTCCAAAAACGGGCTTGGAATGATCCAAAAGCCCAATGGGTTCAACTTATGTCAAAACGGGTCGGATTGGGTCTAACCGGGTCCATAAAAATGGGTTTTAATAATTTACAAGGCATGACTGCACTTACCTTGCGGTTTGGCCTAACCGCAGACTCGGTGCAGTTCAAACCTAACCGCACACCCTGTGCGGTTCAGCCCGGAATACAAAAAAATGGCCAAAACATGGCCGGAACCTGTTCACCGGTTTCTTCCCGCCGTCTGCCGACTTTTGCGAGCTCAAGAGACCTCTTATTGTGGCTCAAAACTCCAATTTTGACTGAAACAGCTCTTTTCATGGGGCTTTCAAATATAGGTAAATTCCTAACCTTAAACCCTCAACCAAAACTCAAAACAAGGACTCTAGAGGCCCCTATTTAATGTAGATATGATCCCTTTCTTCCTCCCTTTTTAGGGGAAGCCCATGAAGACCCAAAGGGATCATATTGAAGCCTCCTTCAACCAACACATCAAATATTCAAACGAACATCCAATCAAGCTACCACATGCTAACAAAACATTATATATGAGGTGAAGGTGTTTAAAAAATCTAATATGCACATACAAACCCAATGAATCTAACATGCATACATAAGCCTAATATATCTATCATGCATATATAAACCTAATATGCATATATACAATAAATGACATCCATTTATTGCTAAAAATTTCATTGATCATGCTAGCAACAAGATGTATGTATGTATACATGAAAAATTATTATATAATAGAAACACTAGATGCAAAACTAAGCTATTCTCATGTCTTTTACATAAGATAATTAGAGGAAAATATAAAATATGCATGAGATATATGCGTACAATGGAATAATCATTAATTTTGGACTAAAGAAGGGAGAGAGGGAATAGGTCTTTAGGGGTACATTAGATACAACGAATGAGAGGACAAACCTCTCTCTCAAATAAAGGATAAATTGACAAAAGAAAGATAATCGAAAACGATCCATGTGAGACCTTCCACATCAAGTAAGAAGTCTCTTCACTTCAACCACTGATGATCACCGACCAACTTATCCACTGTGGTGTCACGATTATGAGCTCTCAAACCCAGTTCATAGCCTCGTTCATCTATGGAGCAAATGACTGGTACCAAAGAAAGGCACTTTGACATGATTTGAAGAGTATTATCCCTGGCTGTCCGTGGGTGGTAGCAGGGGATTTTAATTGTGTTCAAAATTCAAAAGACAAGTTGGGTGGTAAACCAATTAACCACAAGGCAGCAAAGGACTTCAATACTTTCATTGATGATTGCATGCTGGTTCAACTTAAGCAAAAAGGTCTCTCTCACACCTGGAGCAACAAAAGTACCAGTAATAATCTAATTATCTGCAAAATTGATAGGGTTTTGGTTAACCATGAGTGGCTGCAGGCTTACCCCTCTTAAGAAGCTAATGTTCTCCCCCTGAACATATCTGATCATTGCCCAATCGTGGTCTCTCTATGGCTCAAGGAACTTACCAAGGCACAAAACCATTCAAATTCTTTAACAACTGGTGCATGCATGCTGATTTCCTTCCATTGGTAGAGCAAGCTTGGTCGATCCACATTTCTGGAACCCCCATGTTTAAGCTTGTCAAAAAGTTGAAGAACGTGAAAATGAAGTTAAAAGAATGGAGCCGTCAGAAGTTTCATAACCTGCACGATCAAATCAGCATGGTTAGAGGGGAATTAGAAGCTTGCCAACGTAGATTATTCTCCTATCATGGTGACTCCACCTTGGCAATCGAAGAAAAAAGTCTGGTTGAGAAGCTAGCTCGTCTGTCGGCTGATCTCAAGTCCCAAACAAGGCAGAAGTCCACCACTAGCACCTGTTCGTGGCCTCCACCATCACCAGCACCTGTTCATGTCCACCACCACCACCTGTTCGTGACCTCCACCACCTGCTCAACCCCTCTTGTTCATGTTCACAACCTCCACTTGCTCCACTTGCTTCAGTTGTCTCGTGCCTCGTTGTGGTTTCTCCCTATCGTGGTGTGGCTTCTGCTCGTGGTATCCTGCTTGTGGTTTCTGCTCACGGCTTCCTATTCGTGCTGTTCGTGGCTTCGTGCAGGTGCCCAGCTGCTCGTGTGCTCCTGGAAAACCTATTCGTGAGCAAGTTGAGCAAGCCGTGCAAGCTCTTCCTCTTGGTCGTGGGTAAGGCGCTGTGTTTTGGGTTCCAGCTCCTTTCGGTTCGAGGGCAAGATTTGTTCGTGCCCAAGTTTTGTTCATGGTGGGCAAGCTTTGTTCGTGGTGGGCAAGCCCCAGTAGGTTCGAAGGCGTGATTTCGTGCTACTGCTTGGGTCATCTGTTCGTGAAGGCCATTGTTCGTGTGGTCCTCTGGGGCATGTTGTGCATGGTTCGCTCGCACTGTTTGCTATTCGTGAAGGGCCGCTGTTGTAGTTCGTGAAGGGCCACTGTTCGTGAGCATCTCTGAACGTTCTTCTTGTTCGTTTGTTTGTTCACGCTGCGGTTCGGGACTTCGGGTGTGCTGCAGTTTCATGGCAGGTTCGGCAGTTTAATGGCTTTCCCATCGAATGCCTGTTGTTCAGGTGCTGGCCTGGAGGATGTCTCCGGCACCTTGCTTGGGCTCGCCGGCGGTTGCAGCGGTAGCTCTTCCCTAGCAAGGGATCACGCTAACCATCCCTTTGACTTTCACTTCCCCCCCTCTGTCGTCTGCTCCCCCGCAGGTGCCTGCTCCTGCAATCTGTCCTGGCCTAGGCTCAGTGCTGCAAGAGCTGCAGGACCTGCCTGGCGCCTCTCCAGCTTCTAAACCTCGTTCATCAGGTGCTGCTCTACAGGTGCAGCCTGCTATTGTTGTCTCTGGCAGTGTTATGCCGCAACCTTCTATTTTGCCTTCTGAACAGCAAGAGCAAGCCTCATCAGGTCGCGTTGCTAGGCCATCCATTCACGAAAATAGCATGCAATGGTCTCGCTTGTTTTCCCAGCCTTCCGAAAGAAGCAAACTCTCCTACTATGCTCCTTCATGTGTTGATGGAAGGATTGTGGTTTCCCCTCCACCTGCTGTTGTTGACGAGGGTCGAAAGCTATGGAATGGATGCTTGGTTGGTTACTTCTTGGATAGGGGCCTACCCACCAGCATTGCTCAGAAATTTGCCTCTAAGCTATGGGGGAAGGATGGGAGCGTGGAGGTCATTGGCCTTGACAACGGTTTCTTCTTGTTCAGGTTCTCTAATCCTTCCTCCAAGGACCGAGTTCTCTCTCAGGGACCTTGGTACTTTGCTGGTAGGCTCCTCATCCTTCGTGAATGGGAGCCCAGCTTCTCCTTTGAGAAATCCCAGTTGAGCAGAATTCCTATTTGGATTCGTCTTCTCAATGTGCCCCTCGAGCTATGGACACCAACTGGTTTAAGCTTCCTCGCTAGTGGGGTTGGCAAACCTCTCTTCTTGGATGAGCAGATAGAGAAAAGAGTTAAGCTCAGCTATGCACGCGTTTGTGTTGAGGTTGACATCAATTGTGCTTTCCCTGATCGTGTCTACATGCAATATGGAGATGATCTCTTCGTTGAATCAGAGATTCGAGTGGAGTATAGTTGGAGGCCTCCCAGGTGCAAGATTTGTAATGTCTTTAGGCATAGTGATAGTAAGTGTAGCAGGGTTCGTGCGAAAATCTGGCGCCCTACTGGTAAAATTTTCTCCTCCTTGCATGATATCTAAATGCATGACAATGGTGCAGAACCCGTTGATAGCATGGAGAGTTCAATTCCCAGCACTCATGTTGTATCTCCTGTTGCTGACCCATTGCCAATTTCTGTTGATGCTCCAACTGGGTTAGTGAACCCTTTGCCTACCTCTGCTGATGTTCCAATTGGGTTAGTGAACCCATCTCCAACCTCTGTTGATGTCCCAATTGGGTTGGTGAACCCATCGCCATCTTTTGCTGAACCTTCTAGCAAACTCAAAGGTAAGGAGATTGCTGTTGCATCACCCTCCGATCCTGATGATTATGCTTTGGTGGTCCCCTCGAGGGGTTCAAGTGGCGACCATCCTTTGGTTTCACATGCGGACAGAGGGCCCATGCTTTCGATATCTGAGGGTGGAGACACTGTTGTGCCGTCTGATCCAAGCCCCAATCGTTTTGCTCTCTTAAGTGACTGTGGAGACACTGTTGTCACTTTTTTTTTTTTTGGAAGGTAAGTCCAAAGTGATATATTAAAATAAAGATATGTACAATGACAAATCAAACAAGACAACCCAATGTGCTCCTTAATGTATCAGGGCACATGACAAGAACACACAAGAGCACAAGAGAATACAAGGTTACCCAATCATCACCTTACAAGATCCCACTCTAAGTCCCACCTATCAACAAGATGGCGGTGGAGGGGGGGGGGGGGGGGGGGGGGGGGGGGGGGGGGGGGGGGGGGGGGGGGGGATTCAGGTAGAGCCACACGCTTCAAGTTTGCTTTCCCTCTAACATCCAAAGCGATTAGCGACCCCAAATCTTCCCATGGCATATAACAATTTCTGAACACCCTTCTGTTTCTTTCCCTCCATATGTGGTAGACACTTGCTGCAAAAGAAAGCTTGAAAATGAGGGTGGCATGTGGGCTACCAAGCTTCAAAGATGCAGCCCATTGCACAACATCCACCCAAGAATGATGTAGCCTTGCGACTCCATTATTCTCCAAAACATGGTTCCACACATGGGCACTATAAGTACACTCAAAGAATAAGTGTGAGTGAGACTCGTCATGTGCTCTACAGAACACGCACGAAGGGTTGTTAACAATACCCTTATTATGCAACCGGACCTTGGTTAGCAACCTTTGGTTCACAGCCAGCCATAGTATAAAAGCATGCTTAGGGATGTGTTTAGAGAACCAAATGAGTCCATACCAAGCCACTTGGCTCCCATGCGTATCAAAGTGCTTATAAGCACTGGAAATGTCAAAAGTACCTGATTTTGAAGGAGTCCACACTACTACATCATCTTGTTCAGGTGATGGGTGAGGCAGCTCATCAAGCCTACTCCAGACTTCAATTAAATCTGGAGATGCAGCTACAGGAGGATCCACACTGTTGTCACTAATGCTTCAACTTCAAAGAGACAAAGAAGGAAGGCTAGGAAAAAAATATTGGTTGATGAGAAGGCTATGAAAGATGCGTCCAAGCTTGATGTTCAATCGAAGCCAGGTGCGGGTGTGACCCGCAAGAGCCTATCCTTTGTGACTCCATCATGATCAAGCTAGCCGCTTGGAACATAAGGGGTCTTAATGACCCTTCCAAGCAGCGAGAGATCAAGCTTCTAATCTCCTCCCACCAGCTCTCGGTTCTCTGTATAATTGAAACTAAAATTAGGTAAGTTAATGCAGGTTTTATCAGTAATATTATATGTCCCAATTGGGCTTGCTTTGCAAATTACAGTCATGCTCTCAAGGGAAGAATCTGGGTTTGTTATAACCCTCTGGTTGTCTCTTTATCAGTTCTTCACATGTCAAGTCAGATTTTCCATTGCTCTCTTGTTTGGTCTCATTTGTGTATGGTGCTAATGATCCTGTGGAGAGGAGGTTCTTATGGTCCGATATTCGCCTATGCAAATCTGATCTTCCATGGATTTTGATTGGGGATTTCAACTGTGTAAGGCGACATTCTGAGAAGATTGGGGGTAGGCAAATCAACCGTTCTGCTGTTCAGGAATTCAATGCTTGCGTTGATGACTGTTTCCTCATGGACTTGCCTTCCAAAGGGTTCCTTCACTCGTGGTCCAACATGGTTGGCGGCTCAAATAGAATTTCTTGCAAACTTGACCGCGCTTTGGTCAACCTTGCATGGGTTCAAGAGTATTGCAGATCTGAAGCTGATTTTATGGCCCCAGGCATTTCTGACCATTCTCCTATTTTGATCACTGTTAATCCTGACTCCCAAACTTATAATAGGCCTTTCAGATTCTTCAACTTCTGGGCCACTAAGGATGAGTTCATTAATTTGGTTGCTGAGGTATGGCACTTTCCCATTTATGGTTCTCCAATGTTTCAACTCACATCTAAGCTGAAAATGCTGAAGCACAGGTTGAGATCATGGAGTAGAGACAAAAAAATTTCACAGCTGTCGTCCCTTATCAAGGATACTCGCTTAAAGCTCAATAAATGCCAAGATGATCTTCATCTTAACCCTGGCAGCACCTCCTTATTCATGCAGGAATGTGTCTTGAGAAGGACGCTTGCAAGCTACCTAAAGGATGAGGAATCTCAGTTGAGGCAGAAGTCAAGGATTTAGTGGTTATCTGAAGGTGATAAGAACTCCAAGTTCTTCCACAATTCTATGTGCTTTAGGAGAGCCGTGAACAACATCATTAGCCTCGTTGACGATGATGGAAGGTTAATTTCGGATCCCACTTCTCTTAAGCATCACATTGTTGGACACTACCAAAAGCTGCTGGGTTATGTTCCCTCACCTAGATCTTCTTCTTCAGATGACCCCCTTCTCCCCCCCTTCCCACGGGTTCTATCAGATGATCAGATCGCTTTCCTCAAAGGGGATGTTTCCATTGATGAAATCAAGTCTACACTTTTTTCTCTAAAAGACGATAAGGCTCCTGGCCCTGATGGCTTCACTCCGTATTTCTTTAAGAAGGCTTGGTCAGTTGTTGGGGATGATTTTGTTGCAGCGGTTCAGAGTTTCTTTTCCTCTGGCAAGCTTTTAAAACAGGTCAATACTTCGCTTATTTGTTTGGTTCCCAAGGGACTCAAGCCGTTGAATGTTGGTGACTATCGGCCCATATCTTGTGTTAACACTACTTATAAGTGTGTTTCCAAGATTCTTGCAAATCGGCTCAAATCTGTGATCAGTGACTTAGTTGGGTTGTATCAATCGGCCTTCATTCCTGGTCGGAGGCTTCTTGATAACATTCTTATCACTCATGAGATCTTCAACAAGTACCACTTACACAAGGGTAGCCCACGATGTGCTCTCAAGATTGACTTGAGAAAGGCCTTCGACTCGGTTGATTGGAACTGTTTAAGGCGTGTGTTGGAGGGCTTGCACTTCCCTCATATTTTCATCTCCTGGATTATGGAATGTGTTACTACCCCGTCGTACTTGGTTATGATTAATGGTAGCTTGGAGGGCTTCTTCAAAGGTTCCAAAGGACTGAGACAAGGTGATCCCATCTCGCCTTACCTGTTTGTACTTGTTATGGAGCTCTTTAATTCCATTTTGAATGCTTGCACTTCTGCAAACTTCACGTTCCATCCCAAGTGTGCCGCCCTTGGGATTAAGCAACTTTGCTTCGCCAATGATGATCTCTTTGTTTTTGCCCATGGGGATTTGAACTCTCTTAAGTGCATCATTCAAGCCTTGAATCAGTTTGAAGCTTGTTCAGGTTTGAAGGTCAATAAAAGTAAGAGTGCCCTCTTTACTTCTGTCGTCCCTACCTCCTTAAAGTTAGAGATGCTCAGAGTGTTAGGATTCTCAGAAGGCTGCTTACCAGTTATGTATCTTGGTGTTCCTCTCGTCTCTACTCGTCTCACAGCTCGTGATTGTGACCCTCTATTGGACAGGCTAAAATCTAGAACAGCTTCTTGGAGGGGCCGCCCTCTCTCTTATGCAGGGCGCCTTCAGCTTGTGAAAGTTGTTCTCTTTTCCATATCGGTAAACTGGCTTTCAGTCTACATTCTCCCAAAAGAGGTTATCTACAAGGTTGAAGCCATTTGCAGGAACTTTCTTTGGTCCGGTTCTAGCTCCGACAGGAAGATTTGTAAGGTACGTTGGGAACATATTTGCTCTCCTACTTCCCAGGGGGGGCTTGGGATTCTGAATCTTCATGTCTGGAACAAATGCGCTGTTATGAGGCAGGCTTGGCTTATTTTTTTTTTTTTTTGGAACTCAGGGTATCCGGGCCCGCTTACGCTCAACCGACTAATCCCTGAGGGCCCATGTAAGACCCTGCAACCCACATGGTCCGGTTAAGACTAAGGCCCATAGACCTTATGCAGGTAGCCCCAAAGAATTGATAACACCTAAGAGGTTTTGAACCTGAGACCTTGGAGGGAGCACACCCCCAGGCCCCAAGCCTTGACCACTAGGCCAACCCTTTGGGGTTAAGCAGGCTTGGCTTATTGTTAGTAGAGCTAACAACCTTTGGGTGGAGTGGGTTATAAAATTCCTGCTAAGAGGGCGGAACTTTTGGGTCATCAATGTACCATCAACATCATCTTGGGTGTGGAGGAAAGTACTTAAAAGCAGACCAGAAATGATTAATCTTATCCACTACAAGGTCAGGAATGGGAGAGATACCTCTCTTTGGTATGACAACTGGCACCCCCATGGTCCTCTAGTCCCAAGGTTTGGTCCCCGCTTGATCTATGACTCCAGTCTTCCTTCTTCTGCCATGGTGGCATCTATTATCTCCAATGGCTGCTGGGACGTTCCTGTAGCAGTGTCTCCAGACCTTATGGAAATTTGGAGCAAGTTGGAGCTCTTGCCTGACCCCATCCCAGGTGAGACTGATCTTTTTTTTTTTGGAAAGTAAGTCCAAAATGCATTAATAAATAGGTATTTACAATGAGAGCTCAACAAACGTCATGGAGACGCACAAGGGTAACAACCCAACCATACAGAAAAGTAGAAACAAAATACATCAATAAGGACACATGGCTACATTGTCCACAAGACAAAGGAGAATAGAAGATAGAGAGAAGAAAAAAATGGAATCTGACCATCCAACTCCTAGCCGAACTTCCAGTTGAGCCCCCAATTGCTAACCACCTGTCTAGTCCTTGGGGTGTCTTTTATCATATGGTCCTTGTCTGATAGTCTAGCTTGAATAGCCCATCGAATATGATGAAGGACATCTTCTGGAGGCAAGTAACTATTTTTAAAAACTCTTCTATTTCTTTCACTCCAAATGAGGTACACTACCGCTGCAAGAGAGACCTTAAATATGGGTGATAATGGGTTAGTGCCGACAAATCGATTGGCAGCCCATTCCACTGTTTCCACCCACGGTTTAGCTTGGTTACTAAAGCCATTCCATACCAATACCTGCTGCCAAACTTTGTTACTGTAGGTACACTCAAAGTAAAGGTGATTGGAGTCTTCATCATGCTCTCTACATAAGACACAAGCACATTGCTGAATGACGCCCCATTTGGCAAGTCTATCCTTGGTTAGTATTCTTTGGTGCATCAGCATCCATAGAATAAAGGAAAATCTAGGGATAGAGAAGGAATGCCATACCAAATGATACCAAGGAACTGTGGGTCTATTGATATCCAAGGCTTTGTAGGTCGATTTAACATCAAAAATACCTGATTTAGAGGGCACCCATTTAATGACGTCTTCTCGGCCGCTATCCAATTGTGGGAGTTCAGGAAGCCTCCCCCAAATTTCCATGAGGTCCATAGTTAAAGCAACAGGGACACTCCATTGACTGTTGTGAATGATCACTTCAACATGATCATACTTAAGAAGACCTGCATCATAAATGATCCTGGTACCATACCTGGGAACTAGAGGTCCTTTAGGATGCCAATTGTCATACCACAAGAGAGTTTTCTTTCCATTGTAGACTCTGTACTTGATTAGCCTTGCTGCGTCGGCCCTTGCTTTCAAGATTTTTTTCCTTGCCAGCACAAGAGGTGAGTAATCATATTTGGTTTGATGTCCAGCAAGGTTATTCAGCTCCAGATTCACAGTCAAGGATACTGACCACAATAGGAAGGTGGTTGACAATTGGGGTCTCACATCGGCATTTCAGTTTTCTGGGCTGTAGCATCCCCTGTATCTCTTTAATGTATTGTGTCATTATGACATAGTCGGGTGGTATAGCCTAGGACAAGGTATAATTGTATCCCATGGTTAAGAGGTGGTTGTGTCTCTTTGGTTACCTTAGTGTGTATGGGGTATCCTTGGTGCTGCTTGAACCTATTGTAATTATTTCTCTCTATTAATATACTTGGGACTTAACTTCCAAAAAAAAAAAAAAAAGATTTTTTTCCATGCCCAAGATCCACCAGATGGGATATTCATAGACCATAAACACTGGTAGGAGATTAAGTGTTTTGTAGCCCATCGAACCCACAGGTTAGGGGTCTGATTAGCAATGAGCCAAACATATCTGAGAACTGCACTCTTATTCCAAAGGCAAAGGTTAATCAGGCCAAGTCCCCCTTCCTGTTTTGGAGCACATACTGTATTCCAACTAATTGGAATAATTTTCCTTTTACTAAGGGTAGGGCCTGCCCAAAGGAATCTGTTGCAAATTAATTCCAAGTCCTTGATCACCCTCTTGGGAAGTATAAAAGCTGTTAGCCAATGAACCTTGATGGAGAAGAGAACCAATTTCACAAGTAGTAATCTGCCCGCATAGGTT
Organism: Buxus sempervirens; assembly: GCA_947561395.2. Lineage (NCBI taxonomy): Eukaryota > Viridiplantae > Streptophyta > Magnoliopsida > Buxales > Buxaceae > Buxus > Buxus sempervirens. The sequence goes on along the minus strand of OX387186.1, from coordinate 29,447,131 downwards.
AAGCATCTCCCTTTCCATGCTTGAGCCTTAGCCTTTACATGGTTGATGAGTGGCTCACAATCCCTCTTTGAAAGCCTGGATGGAATAAGGGGCAAACCGAGGTACTTCACAGGCAATGAGGCAACCTTAAACCCGGTTAAATGAGCAAGAGAGGTTCCCACACTGTCATCAACTCCATTCAAAAAAATACAGCTTTTCTCCTTGTTAACCTGAAGACCTGTAATAAGCTCAAACTGATGCAAAGCTGAAGTGAGGCATCCCACAGAATGGGGGTCACCATGGGCAAACAGGAATAAATCATCCGCAAAGCAAAGGATTTTGGTGTTAGTGCCTTGGCATTTGTGGTGATATTTAAAACCTTGGGCTGTGCTACTCTCCAAAATCATATAGAACAGCTCCATGATTAAAACGAAAAGATAAGGAGAGATAGGGTCACCTTGCCGTATACCCCTTTTGCTTCGGAAGAAGCCCACCATATTGCCATTTATCATGAGTGAGAAGGAGGGTGTTGACACGCATTCCATAATCCATGAAATGAACTTATGAGGAAAGTTCATACCTCTAAGAGTTGCTTCAATGCTGCTCCAAGACACAGTGTCAAAGGCTTTCCTCAAGTCAACCTTCAAGGCACAGTTCTGATGTGGCCTCTTTAAGTGGTAGCTATGCAATAGCTCATGAGAGAGGAGGATGTTGTCCGCTATGCTCCTTCCTGGGATGAAAGCGGACTGGTAGTCACCCACAAGATCAGCTATGACGCTCTTCATTCTGTTGGCCAAGATTTTAGAAATGCACTTGTAGAGAATGTTAACACATGAGATTGGTCTGAAGTCCCCCACCTTAGAAGGGTTTACACCCTTTGGTACCAAGGTAATTGCTGCAGCGTTTATTTGCTTCAATAACTTACTTGAGAGGAAGAAGCTTCTAATGGCATTGATGCAATCACTGCCCACAATGTCCCATGTCCTTTTGAAAAACAAGGCTGTAAAACCATCAGGTCCTGGGGCTTTGTCATCCTTGAGAGAGAAAAAAGTATCCTTAATCTCTTCATTTGTAACTTCCCTTTGAAGAGTCTCATATTGATCTGGATTGACTTTCCTGGTAAACTCAGTGGGCCTATCACTCATAACCATGGGGCTGTCCACGTTCAACAACTGCTGATAGTAGTCAGTAAAGACTTTGTTAACTTGATGAGGGTCATCCACCTTGACATTATCATCTGTGTAGACACTTAGAATACGGTTCCTTGCTCGCCTTTGCATAAGGGAGTTATGAAAGAAAGGGGTGTTAGAATCACCTTCCTTCATCCACTGAATTCGAGATTTCTGCCTTATCTGGGCCTCCTCATCATTAAGGCAATGCATGAGCTCATTCTTTAGGACTTTCTCTGCTCTAGAAAGATCAACATTAGTTGGGCAGTCGTGAAGCTTCCTTTGGCAATCATTTGATATCAGGTGTACCTACAAAGCCTTGGACAGCGTTAGACCTTCTATTGGATGGCGGGAACTTGTTTGGCCTACCATTTATATTCCTCGCCACGCCTTCATTCTTTGGTTAGCTTTTCTTGGGGCATTGCTAACTAAGGATAGGCTTGCCAAGTGGGACCTCATACCTAACACTTCGTGTGTCCTCTGTCGTTTGCATGTTGAGACTATTGATCACCTATTCTTTGAATGCAATTACAGTGCAATCATATGGATAGGTCTTCTGCAACGTAATTGCTTGAGCCCAAGCCTTGCAACTTGGAGGGATATCACTACTAGGGGCTCATCAAGGTGGAAGGGCAAAGACCCAATTAATGTGATGAGAAGATTGTCACTTGCAGCGGCCGTTTACCACATATGGGCGGAGAGAAACAGGCAGGTCTTTAAGAGCTCTTATCTCCCACCCCCAAAGGTACTAAGCTTCATATCTCTGGACATCTCTGCTAGAGTCACAGGACTAGCCCTCCTTGCTCGCGATACTGATTTACATAGGCAGGTTGCAGCTAACTGGGGCGTCTCATGGACATTTATGTAGGCATCTCTTTGCCTTGTGCTAGGGTGTAGTCCCTTCTTGCGCTCTTGTTTTCTTTGGGGCTCGTCCCCTTGTAGCCATCCATGGCTTTTTGTGCTTTTCTCGATGTAATATTTTCTTCTTGGAATAAATTTCTTAATTTCCAAAAAAAAAAAAAAAGATTCAAACACTTCTTTTTTCCGCAAGTCCCTGATTGGAAGGAGAGCCTTCAACAGAATTTCTAGTATCTATAATCATGAAGGGACCAAGTTAACAAACTAGGATGATATTAAGAGCAGCTTTGAGACTTACTACCATAATCTTTTGGGGGGACAGCCAGACGCATGGACTGGTAACGAGGAAATTATTGATGCTTGCATATCGGCAAAGCTATCCGATTCCCAATCAGTGGAGATGGAGAAAGAAGTTACAGAGGAGGAGATAAGAGATACCTTATTCAGGATGAATGAAGACAAAGCTCCAAGGCCTGATGGCTTCACATCTAAAATTTTCAAGATCGCTTGGAACATTGTGGGGAAGGATACTATGGAAGCAATAAAAAGTTTCTTCTCTTCCAGAGCCATGTTGCAGCAAATAAACACCACTCTCATTACCCTCATTCCAAAATCTGGGAACCCAACGGTGGTAGGCGATTACAGGCCAATCTCATGTGTGAACACAGTGTATAAATGCATCTCCAAAATTATTGCTAACAGGCTAAAGGCATGTATTTCGGACGTAGTGGGACCTCAACAAAATGCCTTCATACCGGAGAGGTCGATGTCTGATAATATTATGATTGTTCAAGAGCTTATTCACAATTACCACCAGAATAGAGGAAGGCCAAAGTGTATTCTCAAAGCTGATATTATGAAGACCTTCGATTCGGTAAGGTGGGAGATCATCCCACACATATTGAAATCCATGAATTTCCCGCAAAGAGCTATTGATTGGATAATGGCATGCATCACTTCCACCTCGTTCTCACTTATCATGAATGGGTGTTGCGTAGGGTACTTCAAAGGAGCTAAGGGACTTCGGCAAGGTGATCCATTATCACCTTATCTTTTTGTTTTGGTTATGGAAGTGTTTAATGGCATCCTCAAGCGCAGATCTTCCCAGGGTTTCACTCATCATCCAAAATGCAAGAGAGTCGACTTACAAAGTATGGCATTTGCTGATGACCTTATGGTCTTCATGAATGGAGACAAAGACTCTATAAATACGGTGGTCGAAAGCTTGGAGGAATTTGGCAAACTTTCAGGCCTATACATGAATCCAGCTAAGAGTGTTATGTTCACAAGTGCTATTTCCCAGCAAGTCATTGATTTTATCACTCTCACCTTGAAGGTTCCTATTGGGAGGTTGCCAATCCGCTACCTTGGTCTCCCAATCATCTCTACTCGTCTCTCTCTGCGGGACTGTGAGCTTATCCTCATGAAGATTCAAAGCAAAATACAGTCCTGGAAAGCACGGCAGCTCTCTTACGCCGGTAGAACCTTACTGATCCAAACTGTCCTCTTCTCTACTTTGGTTAATTGGTTATCTACATTTATCCTTCCCAAGCAGGTTATCAAAGAAGTAGAGAGGCTATGCAAGAACTTCCTTTGGTTGGTTCCGGATAACCAAAGGAAAATCATACCCTTGAAATGGGGAGTTGTGTGCCCCCCAAGGAGGAAGGTGGGCTTGGATTAATCGACATCCAAAAATGGAACAAGGTGACAATGGTGAAACACATATGGCGGTTATTTACCTCGAGCTCTTCCATTTGGGTTCAGTGGACCAAAGCCTACTTACTGAGAGGAAGGAGCATCTAGCAAATAAATCCCCCCACTTCAGCAACGTCGGTCTGGAACAAGATTTTGAAAAGTCGCGAAAAGGCCATGGATTTCATCAAGCATGAGATTGGGAATGGATTGCATACCAGCCTTTGGTGGGATAACTGGCACCCCAAAGGAATGCTCTTGAGGACATATGGTGAGAGAATGAGATATGATGCCGGACTCCCCCTCAATGCTCCGGTTGCAGCCATCATTTACCAGAACTCATGGCAACCCCCTATTGCTCAAAGCCACGACCTCCTTGAAGCTTGGGATGATCTCCTCAATCTCCCAAGTCCCGACCAGAACAGAAGTGACAAGGTTATTTGGAAGTTGACCACATCAGGTATGTATTCCACCAAGTCCACTTACAATGCATTGAGACTAACGAACCAAAAAGTTCCATGGAGCAGCATCGTGTGGTTTAAAGGTTGCATCCCAAGGCATGCTTTCATCCTTTGGCTATCCATTCATCAACGTCTCTTGACTCAAGATAGACTTCTCAGAATGAATGTCATTAGCACGTCCAAGCCTTTGCCAAAAAAGCAATGAGGACTTGAACCACATATTCTTCCAATGTGAGTATTCTGCAGCTATATGGTCGGATATCATGAGGCGAAACTGTGTTTCTGTTATGCCAAACCAATGGACATTAATCATTGAATGGGCTATTTCATATTAGAAAGGGAAAAATCTCCAGCATTCGATTGGGAAATCTACTTTGGCAGCGATGACTTACCATATCTGGAGAGAAAGGAAAGCAAGACTCTTTCAAAATAAAGCCACACCATCTAATCTGCTCTTGAAGGCGATCATCACGGATATCAAGATGAAGTTTGGTCTAACTTCAGAAATCATGGAGGACAACAGCCTAAATAGAATGTTCTTTACAAATTGGGAGATTACTCCTACCTTTGTGTAGTAGGCGTGTTGGGTTCTTGTACTTCTCGTTTCCCATTTGTTTCTTGTAGGCTTCTCCCCCTGTAGGGAGCCTACGTTTTGTTTGGTTTTCATTGTACACATTTTGATGTACTTTTTCGCAAGTGCACGAATTCGTAACAAGTAATAAAGTGATGAAATAGAGTGTCGAACCCACAGGGAATGGTAGCTACTAAATACTGAAATTACTATCCTAAATTTTATTTGGATAATCAAAAAGTGAGATGGGTTTTTAACTAGCAATTGAAATTATTAACTAAGAAAATATTAGAGTATGATTTAATAAGAGATTTAAAATACTAAGGCATTTGATTTCATCATAAACCAATCTGAATTAACTCTTGAATACACATGCTAATGAATTTTATAATCCAATTTGAAAGCGAAAATCCCTATTCTATCCAATGGTCTCTCTCGAGCACCAACGAACTTACCTTCCCACGATAACTCACTATATCTCTATGTGAATTTAAAAGCAACAAGGCACATTAAGATCTGTGGAGTTTCATGTCCAAAAACACAAAGCTACATAAACCATGAGGTGCTGCTGGTGGTCGTGAGGTGGTCGTGAGGTGCTGCTGGTGGTCGTGAGGTGCTGCCGGTGTTGGTCTTGTGGTCGTCAGGTGCTGGTGGTCGTCAGGTGCTGCTGGTGGTCTTGTGGTGTTGCTGGTCGTGGTGTACTGGTGGTTGTGAGGCATGGCATGGCCTTCGTGAGGTGCCGTTCGTGGCTCTGGTTCTGGTTCGTGGATCTTCGGCAGCTGTTGGTCTGGTTTGTGAATCTTTGGCAGTAGCAGTTAGGTCTGGGTCGTGGATCTTGCAAGGTCTGTTCGTGAGTAAGGCCTCGTGAGGAGCAACTGTATTGACTTCGTCGGAGAAGGGTGGCGTGGTGTTGCTGTTATGGTTTGTTGCGGTTATGGGATGCGGTGGTGGTCGTGCTGTGAAGGAGGACGTGTGCTGTTCTGAGCGGTTGTGCTGGTGTGGGCGTGTTGCTGTGGTGTACCAATGGTTGTGATAATGTGGGTCGTGCTTGTGCGGGTCGAGCTGCTGTGATGAGAAAGTGGGTGTGCTGGTGGGGTCGTCTGCTGTGATTGTGCGGCACTATTGCTGTGGTGCGAAGGTGGCTGCGCTGGTGTGGTTGGGCTATTGTGGTGAGAAAGGGCTGTGTGGTGTGCTGCAGTGGTGAGTGGTGAGTCGAGGTATTCTTGCTGGGCTGTGCTGATGTGGTGGTGAGGACGTGCTGCAGTCGGAGGGTTGGACTGCCTTTTTGCTGCGGTAGTGAGGTGTGGTGCTGTTTCGGGGATACTGTGGTGTGGTTGTGCGTTTGGGTTGGTGACGACCTCTGTGTCTGGCAGGTGTCTGTAGTGGAGCTACTGGGGTGGTGTGGTAGGGCAATTCTGGTCTGGGCTGCTGCGTGCTGTGGTCAGGAGGGATACGGTGCTTGGGTTCCATGGTGGGTGAGGACTTCCCGCCCTTGGTTGCGGGTGGTGAAGACGATGGATCCGGGCCCCGACCCGGTCCAGACGCATTACCCAAGGATTCAAATTTCAATCAGCCCGCGCATGGATCGTGGAGGGGTCTGTTTGGTGCTGACTGTCTTCGCCAGAAGCTTACGTTTTATGAGCCGGACACAGTTGATGGACGAATCATCATCAACCCTCCTCCCGAAGTTGCAGACCAAGGCTGTGCAGCCTGGCAATCCTGTTTAGTAGGTCATTTCCTGGATAGGAAACTGCCTCTGTCCATTGTGAGGGCATATGCAAACAGGTGGTGGAGTAGGGAAGGGAAAGTTAATGTTACCGTGAATGAGACGGGGTTCTTCTTCTGCAAATTCTCCTCGGTTCAGGCGAAGGATAGGGTGCTCGATGCAGGGCCCTATCATATAGCAGGTCGTCTGTTTGTGCTTAAGGCGTGGGAACCAAAAATGGTTTTGACGAAGGAAGACCTCGCGAGAGTGCCGCTGTGGGTCAAGCTGTTTAACCTTCCTACTGAATACTGGACAAATCAAGGGCTGAGCTATGTCGCCAGTGGTATAGGGCAGCCACTGTTCATGGACGATGCAACTGAGAATCATTCCAAGTTATCATTTGCAAGGGTGTGTGTGGAAGTAGGTATAAGCTGTTCTTTTCCGGAGACTATCCTTCTCAACCTTGGTGCTCGGCTGCAAGAGGTTAGGGTGGAGTACCCTTGGAAACCCGTGAAGTGTAAGGTGTGTAGCTTGTTTGGTCACTCGGATCAAAGATGCTCGATGAAGAAGGTAAAACGATGGGAAGCTACAGGTAGGATATTTGATGTTATTCCTTCGGTGGGTGATGGGGAGGCTGAAGTTCCTTTGGAAGAGAATGATCGTACTCGACTGCATGGTGGTATGTCGGAAGATTCTCGTGGTGTGGTCACTGAAGAAGGAAGCATGGGCACACAGCAGATGAAGAAAGGAGCGTTGGTGGCTGTGTTGAATGATGTAGTGGAAACAATTCCATTGGCGGAAGCAAATGAGGAGCAGTGGCAGGTTGTCGTGCATGGGCGTAAGACTAGCCATGCACGTACGGGGGAGGTCAACCAGTATGCTCCATTGATTGACGGTTGTGGAGAATTGGGAGAGGTTGATTTTGTTGTTCCATTAACAGTGCATGACTGTTCACCAGAAGTATTGAAGGACGGCAATGAAACAATGGCTATTGAGAATGCATTTGGGCTTCTAGATGGAGAAGTAGAGTCATCGACCCAATCAGTAGGATCATCATCATCTAAAAAGAAGCAAAAGAGAAAAACAAAGCAGAGGCTATTAGTGGATGAGGTTGCAATGAAGCATGCAAAGGGTCAAGGGCAGAATAGTCAGAATGGAAGAGTAGTGAGCACAATGGAGAAGAGCATGAACTGTGCTCTAAAATTGGTCTTCCTCCAGTTCTCAATGATTAAGATTGGAATGTGGAATATACGGGGTCTTAATGATCCCGCTAAACAGTATGAGGTGAAGAATTTGATTCTAACTCAACATCTTGATTTGCTATGCTTAGTAGAAACAAAAGTGAGGGAGGTGAATTCTGCTGTTGTTAAGAGCTTAATAAGCCCTCAGTGGGACTTGATAGCAAACTATGATAGAGCCCTGAAGGGGCGAATCTGGATCTTGTTTAATAACTCAGTTTTCAAGGTGCAAAGATTATTTAGTTCGGACCAAGTTATACATTGTTATGTTGAACTAATACATTCACAGAAGAATGCATTCATGTCATTTGTGTATGCAGCAAATGATCAGGGGGAGAGGCGGGTATTGTGGGGAGACCTCACTAATGTGTTTACTACCAGGCCTTGGATGATGATTGGGGATTTTAATTGCGTGAGGGATTCATCGGAGAAGGTGGGTGGGAAGCACATTAATCTGCAAGCTACGGATGAATTCAACAGATTTATTGATAGATGTGAGTGTATGGATCTTGTGTACAAGGGTCAATTCTATTCGTGGAATAATAAAAGTGTAGGAGGCCGACGGATCTCTTGTAAGCTGGATCGTGTTTTGGTTAACCTGGGATGGTTGCAAGAGTTTAAATTCTCTGAAGCGGATTTTATGCTACCAGGAATCTCTGACCATAGTCCGTCTATTGTGTCCTTGATGCCACAGTATGTGGGACCAGCTAAACCCTTTCGGTTCTTCAACTTTTGGACAAAGCATGCAGAGTTCCTTACATTGGTTGAGCAAGTATGGAAGGTGCAAGTGTATGGGTCACCCATGTTCATTGTTGCTAAGAAGCTCAAGATGGCCAAAGCAGCGTTAAGAGAATGGAGCACTAAAATGAGATTTACTAATATATCTACTAAGGTGCAGCAGCTTAGAAAAGAGTTGCAGGAGTGTCAAACTGAGCTACAAAGGTATCCACAGGATGATGACCTTGGTGAGAAAGAGAAGCGGTTAACGGGGGAGATGAGGAATGCACTATGCATTGAGGAAGCCCAATTAAGGCAGAAGTCCAGAATTCAATGGCTGCAGGGAGGGGACCAGAATTCGACATTTTTTTATAATACCATTGTGGCGAGAAGATCCAGAAATACTATATGCAGCCTTTATGATGATGGGGGAGTTAAGATTGATGATCCCAATTGAATTAAAGAGATGGCACTTGATTACTACAAAAACTTGCTAGGAGTGCATGCCCATGTCGAGTCCCAATTACCATGCTTTGACAGGCAACTTAGTGAGGAGCAAGCAAGTATGCTGACTGGTGAAGTCACGGATGATGAAGTCAAGAATACATTTTTTAGCCTCAAGGACAACAAGGCGCCTGGACCGGATGTATTCACCCCATTGTTTTTTAAGAAAGCATGGCCTGTTGTTGGTAAGGATGTTACCCTAGCAATAAAAAGCTTCTTCACTTCTTGCAGAATCTTGAAGCAACTTAATTGCTCTTCAATCACTCTGGTGCCAAAAGGTAAGAACCCTTCTACAATGGCAGATTATAGACTGATATCCTGTGTTAACTCTGTTTATAAGTGTATTGCAAAAATCATAGCAAACAGGATGAAGGTAGTGATTGGGGACTTTTTTTTTTTTTTTTTTGGAAAGTAAGTAGTTTCCATTAATGAGAAAAGATAAAAGAAAATTTACAATGAAGTAGAGAGACCTCTACCACCAAACAGTAGCACACCTATAAAGGTGGCTATACAAAAGTACAAAAAATACGAGGGAAAGGATACATAAACAAGAACTTCCTAAATGAAGTTGATATAGATATTCCAATTTTCACAGATTTTCCTGTTTATGGAATTATCTTTTACTGTAAGTCTACTATGGGAAAACTTCATTTGAACATCAAGACCAATGTTCTTCATAAGGTTCTCAGGTGGACTTGCTTGTTGCTGAAAAATTCTTCTATTTCTCTCTATCCAAATATGATAAACAATTGCAGCAAATGAGATCTTTTGGATTTTTGATATTGCATTGTTACCTTTGAATTTTGAGATTGCCCATGACACCGCATGCTGCCATTGCCTTTGAGGAAAAGTGATGAGGTTCTTCTTCATGATTCCTTTCCAAACTGTAGCTGAGTATGGGCATGTGAAGAATAGGTGGCTCATGGTCTCAGAATGAGCTTGACATAGTACACATGTTGAGGTGCTTAGTATGTTGAGCCTTTGGAGTCTGGGCAATCTTTGGTATATAGCAATCCAAAGGATGAAGGCATGTCTGGGGATATTGTCTTTGAACCATACTAGTCCTTTCCAAGCAACCTTAGCCTTAGCATCACGCATTACTGTGTATGTGGTCTTTATGCTAAACTCACCAGATTTTGCAGGTTTCCAAATTATAGTATCTGAGGAGGACTCATCTGGATTTGGAAGAGCAGCAAGCCCTTCAGCAATCTCATCAAGTACATGTGTTCTAGTTGGTGGTAGGTCCCACAAATTATCAGCAATAAAAGCAGATACCTTAGCATCAGTAGGAAGAGCTGTATCATAGCAAATTCTAGGGCCATACCTCTTATATAGGGGACTGAGTGGATGCCAATTATCCCACCATAAGCTTGTGTGTGAACCATTCCCTATCTTGTGCTTTGTATATCCATAGACTTGGTCTCGAATTTTCAGCACCTTGCGCCATGCCCAAGTTGATGCAGAAGGTATATTCACCTGCCATATGGATTTGTTTTTCAAGATGTACAGTTTTACCCATTGTGCCCATAAGGAATGAGTAGGTGCAATGATATTCCATAAGTGACGAGAGATAGCAGCCTTGTTCCAAGCTTTGATATCAATGCAGCCAAGACCCCCTTCATGAGTTGGAGAGCATACATTATCCCAATTGATTGGGATAATCTTCTTACGCAAGTCAGGACCAGACCATAAAAAGCTTCTACAAAGTTCATCGGCATTTATTCCAGGAAGAGCAATTACAGATAATATACGGCTATCCCATGAGCTTGTTCATAACTACCATAGCAAAGGCATCAGTCCGAGATGTGCTATCAAAGTGGACTTGAGGAAGGCATATGACATTGTGTCGTGGAACTGCATCATCAAGGTAATGGAAGGCATGAATTTTCCTCCAAAGTTCATTGCGTGGGTCCAACAATGTATATCTACCCCTATGTTCTCCATTATGCTTAATGGTGGTATGGTGGGATTTTTTTCCAAGCTCACGGGGAATCAGACAAGGTGACCCCATATCACCCTATCTGTTTACACTGGTAATGGAATTGTTGCATATGCTTGTGAAGGAGGCGACTAGTGAAGGGTTCAAGTTTCATAGCAGGTGTGAGAGGCATGGCATAAAGCACTTGTCATTTGCAGATGATCTACTAATGTTCTGCAATGGAGACTTGGCGTCGGTTGCATGCTTTACTAGTGCATTACAGAAGTTCCAGGAGTGTTCGGGGCTGGAAGTTAACAAGTCAAAGAGCCTAATGTTTATTGCTGGTCTTGATGAAAATGCAAAGCAACAAATGTCAATGGAAGCTGGGTTCCCGCTTGGAGACCTTCCTGTAAGGTACCTTGGCTTGCCCCTCATCTCATCTCGATTGTCTGCTTTGGAGTGTGAGCCACTCATCAACAATGTTAAAAATCGGATTCAGGCTTGGAAGGGGCGTGCGCTATCTTATGCAGGTAGACTTACACTTATTAAGGCCGTTTTATTCTCTATCAAAGTCTACTGGTTATCAGTTTTCATGATTCCTAAGGGGGTGCTACTTGAGTTGGAAAGGTTGTGCAGAGTATTTCTATGGGCTGGCCCAGACATGAAGAGGAAAGTGGTGCCAATATGCTGGGATGTAGTGTGCTCTCCAAAATCCGAGGGGGGACTTGGGTTATTCAAGATACACATATGGAATAAGTGTGCTTTACTAAAGAACATATGGGATATTGTAAGTGGAGCAAACTCATTATGGCTTAGATGGGTGCGGAGTTATTTGGTTAAAGACCGGAATTTTTGGACATTAAATATACCGGCTGCTGGGTCTTGGATTTGGAAGAAGACACTAAAGCTAAGGGAGCTAGCACAACGGTTAATAAAGGTAAGGGTTTATAGTGGAACTAACACATCACTATGGTATGATCACTGGCACCCTTTGGGACCACTTTTCAACAGATACGGGAGCCGGATTATCTATGACTCTGGGCTTGGTGTTGAAGCATTAGTAGAGGCCATTATCACGGATGGTGTTTGGGATCCGCCCCCTACAGTCACCATAGACTTGCTTGAGGTGTGGGAGAAACTGCATGATCTACCTGGCCTTGACCAAGGAAGGAGTGACACGGTTATATGGGTGCCTTCTAATTCTGGAAAATATGACATCAAGAGTTGCTATCAGTTCATGGAGGGGGAACGACAACAAATGTCATGGAGCAAACTCATTTGGCACCCACTAGCGATCCCACGGCATTCCTTCATTGCTTGGGTAGCAATTCATGGAAGGCTCCTGACGAAAGCCCAGTTGGTGGAATGGAATGTAATATCATCGGCTACGTGCATCCTGTGTAGAAGGTATGATGAGACACAACACCACCTATTCTTCCAGTGTGAGTATAGCCATGAGGTGTGGAGTCAATTGTTGCGACTCAATTGTGCATCACAAGTTGTACGTACATGGCATGACAACTTGGATTGGATGGGGCAGCAATTTGCAGGTAACTCCTTTCGCCACATTGCAATGAAGTTATCTTTTGCAGCAACAGTTTATAATATATGGAGGGAGAGGAACAGGAGAACATTCAACAATAGCTACTTACCGCATCAAGTGGTTGTTAACCACATTATGCATGATGTCAGGGACAAGCTTACCATGGCAAAGGTACGAATAAGGGCAACTCCTTTGGAGCAGCAGGTGATGAGCAATTGGAATCTGTAGATTTTGGTGTAGGATGGGGCTTTACTTGTGATTTGTAAGGGTTAGTTGACATTGAGTGTTGTGTTTTTTGTAATTGTGAGCTTGGGCTCAGGTAGCTGTTACCACATGGAGTGGTAACGCTCTCATGATGTACATTCTCCCCTTTCTTTTTTATTATATTTACTTATCTTGCAAAAAAAAAAATCTCTATCAACATGTAGAATATGGTATTTTATTATAGGACCTAAAATTGTATATCTCCTCTCGGTCTCAATACAATTATCAAATACAATTGAATGGTGATCAAATACTCAATTGGGTTAAGCACAATAATAAAATACTCAAATAGTGAATCATAAATCCTTTAGCAATAGTATTCAGAATTAAAACATCATGTTTAGATTACATCAAAGCCTTAGAAAGAGAAATTAGTTCATGACTGAACTAAGAATAACCATCAAAAACAGAGTATATTGAAAGAAAAAGAACAAAAGAGAAGAAAGAAAACTAATGATGATCAAGCAAGACTCGCAGGTCGTGCGCTAGCTTTGGCTGCGAGCAAGACCTCCAGGTCCGTGGATGAGCATGATCTTCTGGTTCGTATGCAAGAAAGCAAGTAAGCTTCTGGTCCGTGCTAGCAAACTCCTGCAGAGGTGATCGTGTGCAAGATTTTCGTGTGCAAGCAAGCTTCTGCCTCGTCCGTAGGTGAGCATCTGGGGCTCGTGAGCACTGGTGTGCCTCTGTCTGTGAGCCATCTGTGCGTGAGCAAGCATTCGGTTCGTTGTCAGTTTGTGGATAATCGGCCGTGGATAATCTGGCATTCGCCAGCACCTGTGGTAGCCGATATTCTGCCGTGCGCAACCAGTCGGTTCGTGGACTGCCGTGCGCAACCATCCGGTTCGTGGACTGCCGTGCGCAACCAGTCGGTTTGTGGATAATCTGCCGTGGATATTCTGTCGTGGATAATCTGCTCGTGCTGCCGTGCTTCCGTTCGTGGCTATCTGCCGTGGATATTCTTTCTGTTTGTGGATTGCTTCAAGGTTTCTGTTCGTGGCTATTCTGATCGTGCCGTGGATATTCTGCTCGTGCTTACGCGCTTGCTCCTGGTACTTTCCGGGCGAGCAGGTTTCTGTCCGGGCGTGCAGGTTCTGTTCGGGTGAAGCTGGCGCGCCCAGCACCTGTTGTACCCGATGAACCCGACCGACCCGCCCCATCCATTTTCTGAATTCCCGCCCCTGGGTGTGCCTGGCGTTGACCCGGGCAATGCGCTGCTGCCCTCTGCCCGCCTGCAACCTGAGCTACCCAGGCCCTCTCCTCTGTCTGGGATGCACAGGCCTGTCTCTGCTGTTGCTGCTCCTTGCCAAAACGAGGTAGTTGCTGCTGCTCCTTCATCCGCCAGTGCTGCCCCTAGCCATTCCGAGGTAGCTGCTGCTCCTGAGTTGCTCAGGACCTCTTCTCCCCTTGCTGCTGCTGCTGGTGCAGACTTGCTCAGGCCGGTTTCTCATGTTGCTGCTACAGCTGAGCTGGCTCCTAACCATAACGTGTTCTCCACTCACAGTCCTCATGGTTCTCCTAATGGTCCTCCCAACGGCACTAATGCATGGTCTGCCCTCTTTAGCCAGCGATCCTCATCCAGATTGAAGCTACAGTATTTCCCACCATCTCTTGAAGAAGGACGAGTTATGATTGTCCCACCTCCGAGTGTGGCCCAAGAGGGCATCCGACTGTGGAGTGGTAGCCTGGTTGGCCACTTCATTGATAGGCAGCTCCCCTTTCCCGTTGTTAGAAGCTTGGCTGCAAAATTGTGGGGCAAACTCGGCGATGTTCAGGTCTCAGCAGCAGGCAAAGACTTCTACATCTTCAGATTTAGTAATGAATTGGCAAGGGAGAAAGTGCTTCAACAAGCTCCATGGCATTTCGCTGGAAGGCTCATGGTTTTGCAAGAATGGAAGCCTAATATGCAGTTGCAGAAATCAACACTATCTAAGCTCCCGATATGGATTAAATTGTTCAATGTACCCATGGAGTATTGGACTCCGGTGGGGTTAAGCTTCTTGGCAAGTGGGGTAGGCAATCCGCTTTACCTGGATGAGGCCACGGAGAAGCGATCCCGACTATCCTATGCAAGAATATGTGTGGAAATTGATGTTGATTGCCAGTTCCCAGCAAGTTTGTTTATGAATCTCCAAGGTGATGGGAATGGAATTGAGAATGTCATTGAGGTGGAAGTTGAGTACGAGTGGAAACCAGCCATATGCAGTCATTGCAAGTCTTTTGGGCACGTGGACAGCAAATGTATCAAGATGCCGCCCAAGGAATGGGTGCCTACGGGTAGATCCTTCATGGTTGATCAAAACAACAATCTGATTATGCAACAGCAAGACGATGTTCCTATTACTGCTGCCGCTCATGCTCAAGAACGTGTGGATGATGTTCCACATTCCACTGGCGCCTCCACCATGGACTGGACTACCGTTACAGCAAAAGGGAAGCAGGTATGTGTGGAGCCTTCCCCTGCAGGTTCGGCTTCTCCCTGCACTCCTCCACTCGTGAGGGTGGACCCAATGATTGGTGAAAGCAGCGGACGCACTGGCAGCGATGGTCCTCATCAGATTTCCTCATGCCATGATGATAATAACACATATGATGATTCGAATGCCACTAGTCCTGAGTTGAGGGACAATTCTTGTAACGACGGGAGTGCTTGGGTGAGTGGCAACCAATTTGAACCACTGGCAGAAGATTTTAGTGTGAAGAAGTCGGCCGCCTCATCAAGGAAAAAATCCAAACGCAAGTCCAAGAAGATCATATTGGTTGATGAAATTGCCATGAAACAGGCCAAGGCTGCAAAATCAGGTTTGAGTAGTGAGGTCGACCCCACCAATGTTCTCCATGATTAAAGTTGCATCTTGGAACCTTAGGGGTCTAAACGACCCAGGGAAGCAAAAGATTGTACGGGATTTTTTGGAAACTAAAAGTATTGGTGTGGTAGGTTTACTTGAAACAAAGATCCGATCGGTCAACACTACTTCTATTATAGCAAGAATTTGCCCTCTCTGGAACTATGTAGCCAATTATTGCTCAGCGATAAAGGGAAGAATTATTCTATGCTGGAATCCAAACATCGTACATGTTACGCCTGTGTTCAAATCTGACCAACTTATTCATTGTGCTCTTCAATGGGATCAAAGCAAGTGTTTCATCTCCTTTGTTTACGGTCACAATGATTATATCTCGAGGAGGCAACTTTGGGCGGACTTGAATTCACTTAGAACTTCAGAACCGTGGCTTGTCATTGGGGACATGAACTGTGTGAAGATAGCAGGGGAGAAAGTAGGTGGAAGGAAGCCGAAAACAGGTCCTATGCAGGACTTTAATGCTTGCATTGAAAGCAACTCCTTATTTGAGTTGAAATACAAAGGAAGCAGCCTATCTTGGAGTAACTGTAGCTTGGGGAGTGAAAGAATTGCCTGTAAATTGGATCATGCTTTGGTCAACTATGAATGGATTCTTCCTCCAACCCGGAATTTCTGATCATAGCCCATGCATTGTCAATATTGGCACAAGGCAGCAAAGGGGAGCAAAACCCTTTAAGTTCTTCAACAACTGGGCTTCGGAACCAGATTTCCTACATCTTGTGAGCGAAGCTTGGACTGTTCCGGTTTCAGGTACTCCGATGTTTCAGCTTGTCTATAAGTTAAAGCATTTGAAACTAAAGCTTCGTGAATGGAGTAATTCTAAGTTCAAGAACATGAATGGGAAACTCTTAGATCTGCAATCCGAGCTCTCCACTTGCCAGAAAGCCCTTGATTCTCATCCACTTGACTTGACTCTTGCGGCCAAAGAAAGGGATTTGAAGCGACGGTTTGGGAGTTTAGCTAGAGCTCATGAAGAACAGCTGAGGCAGAAGTCTAGAATACAATGGCTCAAGGCGGGGGACAGCAATACTGCTTTCTTTCATCGGTCTGTCATTAGCAGAAGGGCTTTCAATAGAATAAATAGCATCTATACTGAACAGGGCACCAGGGTTGATGATCAAGCCCATGTTAGAAGGCTGTTCTCCGACCATTTCAGCAATATCCTTGGTACTTGCCGTGGCACCACTGGTATTATGAGTGCGGATATCCAGGATTTCATCCACAAACGACTTGCTGACTCCCAATGGGTTGCTCTTGAAAAGCCTGTGGAGGAAGAGGAGATAAAGAATGTTCTTTTTAATATCAATGAGGATAAATCTCCAGGTCCCGACGGATACACATCTAAATTCTTCAAAGCGGCATGGCATGTTGTTGGCAGTGATGTTGTAAGGGCCATTAAGAGTTTCTTTCAGTCCGCCAGGCTTCTCAAGCAAATGAACCACTCCTTCATCACCCTCATTCCTAAGGTACATAACCCTACTCGTATGGGGGACTTTCGTCCCATTTCTTGTGTTAATACCATTTATAAGTGCATTGCAAAAATCTTGGCAAATAGACTGAAGCTGGTTATTGATGACTTGGTGGGCGAGTACCAATCGGCGTTTATACCGGGCAGAAGCATATCTGATAACATTTTGCTTGTCCATGAGCTCGTCCACAATTATCACTTGGATAGTAGGCAGCCAAAGTGTGCCCTCAAAGTTGACTTGAGAAAGGCGTTTGATTCCGTCAATTGGAGCATCATCCCTGCTATTCTTCAATGTATGCATTTCCCCCCAGTGTTCATATCTTGGATCCAAGAATGCATCACCACTACATCCTTCTCTGTTGTAATGAATGGCAGCCCTGAGGGCTTTTTCAAAGGTGCAAAGGGGCTGAGGCAAGGTGACCCTTTGTCACCTTATTTGTTTGTCTTGGTCATGGAGCTGATTGTTGGCATCATCCAGAAGCATACGCAAACTGGGTTCCACTTCCATCCTAGATGTGCCGAAATGAGATTGAATGTGGTGTGCTTTGCAGATGATATGTTCTTATTTTCAAAAGGAGAGTTGCAGTCTGTCTCCACATTGCTGCAGGCTCTAAAGCAGGTGTACGATATTACAGGTTTGGCTTGCAATGAAAACAAAAGCCAGGTGTTCTTCAGTGGGGTCCCTCAAGATGTCATAACGTCTATCCTAAGCGCTTCACACTTCAGTCAAGGGAAACTCCCGGTGAGGTACTTGGGTTTGCCTCTTGTCACTAAAAAATTGTCCAAGCATGATTGTGAGGAGTTGGTGCTCAAGATACGATCCAGAATTCAGTCTTGGAAGAGAAATATTTTATCTTATGCTGGACGCTTACAGCTTGTCCAATCAGTTTTGTTTGCCACACAAATACATTGGTTATCATCTTTCTTGCTTCCCAAGAGTGTGATAAAGCAGATTAACAAGATATGCTCAGCTTTTCTTTGGGGTGGTAATGACTTAAGGCACAAAATCGAGCTCATAAGCTGGAAGCAAATCTGCACACCAAAAGAGGTGGGGGGTCTAGGCCTCAAGAACATTGCTGTTTGAAACACGGCAGCAACGCTAAAGAAGGTATGGCTTCTCATGTCTTCTGCTCCTTCACTATGGGTTCAGTGGGTGCAAAAATTCCTAATCAAGAATAGAAATTTCTGGTCTCTAAAGCCCCCCAACTCCTGTTCTTGGGGCTGGAGGAAGATCCTCAAAGCTAGACCGCTTGCTCTTCTGCTCTCCAAGCAAGTGGTCCATGATGGCAAGTCTACTTGGTTGTGGCATGACAATTGGCTCCCTTGTGGCCCTTTGATCACGAGATATGGGAATCGTATTATTTATGACTCGGGCCTTGGCCATGATGCAAGAGTTGAAGAGATTATTTCTGGCAACGACTGGTGTACTCCACCCTCGACCTCTCACCAATTAATGGAAGCATGGCAGCAATTACAGCATATTCCCAAGCCGGATGCCACTCGCTCGGATACTTTCTTTTGGCTGCCCACAAATGGCAACATATTCACTATCAAGGATACCTACCGTAGCATCTGTCAAATGTCACCAGCACCATCTCCAGTGGTTTCGTGGGACAAGCTCATATGGTTTGCAAGTAACATTCCTAGACATGCGTTTATCACTTGGCTTGCGATCAAGGAGCGACTTCTAACCCAAGATAGATTGTGCCAACTTGGCATCCTTGCCCGTTCAAAGTGCATCTTCTGTCAAGGTAACCAAGAATCCATATCACATCTGTTTTTTGAATGCCATTACAGTAAGTACATTTGGGAGCAGGTGCTGCGGTTACTTGGCTTTAACCACATTATTAAGCCATGGAGAGAGGAGGTAACTTGGGCGTCCCACAAGTTCAAAGGTAAAAGGGTGAAGGCAAAAATTAAACGGGTGGCGCTTGCTGCCACCGTTTACAATCTATGGCTTGAAAGAAATAGGCGAAGATTCCAAAACACCTTTTTGCCAAGGGAGCTGATTGCCAAGCGCATAAAGGATGACGTGTTTCACAAATTCGCTGGTGAGAACTTAGTCATGAAGGACAGCCCATCTAATAGGGCGTTCATGGAGAGGTGGGGATTTAATGTAAACTTTGTTTTCTAGCTCCTAACCATTTATGAGGGCTTGTTCTCCGTTTCTTCTTGCTTTGTGAGCCTCTAGGCTTTGGTGGGTTCTTCCACCTTGTTTTTGTACCTTCATTGTAATTATTCTCTATCAATCCATACTTTCTTACTTTCCAAAAAAAAAAAAAAAAAAAAAAAACTAATGATGATCCAAGCTTTGATTTCTTTGTGTTCCAGCTTCCTTCTCACGTTCTCAGCATCCATCTCTCTTCTCTTCACGTTCCAGCTCCTCCTTTATAGAAAATCACATAAGCTTGCCCAAAAATCCCTTGAAGAGAAAAAATAGGAACTTTACTTCCAAGACTCCTAAGGAAGAGAGAACTTCCTTTCCTTGTATATCCACGACTTAGACCTCCAAAAACGACCTAATCTCCTTTATTAGAAACCCCTTAAAGTCCTCCTAAAAACTAGAAGAAGATCCCCAAGAAAAAGGAAACAAATCTGCAAAGTTCGGAATTTTATAACAGGTTTTTTCGACTTGATCGTTCGAACGTTCATCGAACGCAGGTCGAACGCTCAAGTCAAAAAGTTGTTTCCACTTCTCTTGTTCGAACGTTCATCGAACGGTCAGCGAACACTGCTCATAATTTCTCTATTTTTCACCAACGTTCGAACGACAGGCGAACGGCCAGCTCACACTGTTCTCGGGTTTCTCTGTAGATCACCAACGTTCGAACGAACAACGAACGGACAGCTCACGCTGCTCTCAGGTTTCTCTGCAGAACCCCAACGTTCGAACGACAAGCGAACGTTTAGCGAACGTTGATCATATCTTCTAAAATTTGACTCCGATTGTTACGCCGTTTGAACCGTGACTTCTATAATCACCAAGAGTATCTCTACATCAACAAATTAGGCACAATTTAGACAATGAAAATAAAATGCAAAGATGAAAGACTTTGACAATTTCTAAGTAAAATTGGAAATGAAATATGAAATAAAACCAGAAAAGTCATGAATTAAATGCTCTATAATGTGGTATTTTCATGACTTATCACACCCCCCAACTTACTTTTTGCTGGTCCCTAGCAAAACTGAACTAAAACAATTAAAACTGAAAGTCCTAACTATACCACTTTCGCTGGCACTCTCAATTGCATTTAGCATATGCAACAAGCCTTTAAACCCCAAGGTGCCCCTAGTGGACGAGTTATAGTCTCGTGAGGGTTTACCAGGATGATACCCACAAACATGAAATTGATTTCAAACACATGCTATCAAAGAAAATAAAGCAAAACCCAGAACAACTGTTAATATTCAAGGATAGCTTAAAAATTGAAACTCCATGCTCACACTCTTAAGAAATCAACAATGAGCCAAATCACTTATACTTATATAGTGGAACATCACAAGTGCCTTTGGTGTAAAGTGATCTAACACATCATTATGAGGCTTCAAAATAATTCCATTATAAAGGTTCTAACAAACCCAAATTCAGAGGACTCCTTATTTTGATGAAACAACCAAAGCATGACATTTTGACTTTCATTTTCTATATTTCTTTTTTTTTTTTTTTCACAACATGTGGATTGTGCAATGTCTAGCTTCCTTAAGCTTTCTAATTGACCCATTTATCGAGTGTTGGACCAATGACTCCCGAACCAGATGGCTCAAAGGGCATTAGGTGTTAAGACACCCCTACAGGTTTTATTAACTCGAGTCAAAAAGGCTACGAAGCTAAACTAGCCACATTATCAACCATTTAAGACTCCTTACCTTTTGACGCGAACACTCATTCCTTAGTGAGGCAAGAGGCCCGGTTACTCAGTAAAAAGAGCTCAAAATCTCTTAGCACTACTTGTTACTCTGAAAAAAAAAAATTTCTTTTCTCATACCACAATTATCATGCCAAAGTTGTCCATCTATAAGTTAATCAACTGAACTCAAGTTATCAAAACTTCTATGAATGGTTTCATATTTACGTAAGAGTGCCTCAAAGTGCTGATTGCAAAAGTGTTTTCCCCCATCACTAATGATTGCTCTTGGAGTGCCAAACCTGGTAAAAATCTGTTTTCTAAAAAAATTCAACACAGCTTTAGAATCATTTGTAAGGAGGGCTACTGCCTCTACCCATTTGGAAACATAATCAACAGCAACTAAAATGTATTGATTTGAGAAAGACGAAGGGAATGGTCCCATTAAATCAATGCCCCAAACATCAAATAATTCAACAAGAAGATTATTGTTTAGAGGCATTTCATTTTTTCTGGAAATATTTCCACTTCTTTGACATTGATCACATGCGGAAACAAAAGCAAAAGCATCTTTAAAGAGGGAGGGCCAATAAAAACCTGACCTCCATGACCAGCTCCTCCACCTCCATGACCAGCTCCTCCACCTCCACCTGACTCCCTCATCCATCCGTCTACCATCTCCATTTCTGCTGCTTTACCTTTTGCACTTGACTCCGTCTCCCTCGTGAAGCTCTGATTGTGCGGCACTGTTCGTGTGGCTTTGTTCGTGAGTTCTGATCGTGTGGCTTTGTTCGTGAGGCACTGTTCGTGAGGGGTTTCTGTCTGTGAAGCACTGTGTTTGTCTGTGAAGGAACTGCTCGTGTGTTCGTCAGGCGTTGTTCGCCAGTTTTGCTCGTGTATCACTATTCCGGAGGCATTATCCGTCACCTTGCTGTTCGGGGAATTTTCGGCTTCCAGTTTCGTCGCTCCGGCCGCGTTTTATCCTCTCGGGGATTATCATTCTTGTGGTCATTCTGTTCGTGCATTATCATCTCCGTAGAGCACTTGTTCGTTGATTATCTTTTCATGGATTATCTTTTCCTGGGTCTCATTGGTGCCTGGGTTCCATCTGTTGCTCTACTGCTCGTGGCTATCTTCTGTTCTGCTCGTGGGTTTTTCTGGTACCGCTTGGCTTGTGGAGTTACGGGTTTTCTATTCGTCGTGCGGAGACTATGGGTTTTCAGTTCAGTTCTGTTCGTTTGTTGATTGGACTCGGAAGAGCTTGTGGGTTTCCTGTTTGTGGTTTCCAGGCTTCATTTGTTTTAAGGGCCTACCGTTAAGGCACTGATCGTTGGTTCCAAGCTCCGTGAAGACACGAGTTTGTTTGCGGTGTTGTCTTCCGGCCTGCCATCTTGCAGTCACATTGATGCAAGTCTACTTTGTTATTGGTTAGTGGGTGCTGTGTCCGCGATGGGTTCCCAGGTTCGTCTGCATGGTGACTTGGGGCCGTTGCTCCCTCATCCGGTTGCCGGCGTCGATGTGCCCACGACTGTTGGTGAGCCGATTAATCGGCTTCGACCTCTGGATCGGCGATTGGATACGAATTCTGATTTCCCGCCCCTCTGCTCACCTGTCCATGCAGCCTCGGGTCAGGCCTCTGGCGCTGCTACTGCTGAACCCCTGGGTCATACCACAGTTTCCACTTCATCTCATTCTTCCATGCCAAGCGAGAAAGGGCCTCTGAATTCTTCCACAAAAGGAAAGGCTTGGACGGACTTATTTCCCAGTGGGTTTGCTGACAAACCCAAGCTCTCGTACTTTGAACCCTCCATGGTTGATGGCAGGATTATTGTTTTTTTTTTTTTTTTTTTTGGAAATTAAGAGAGTTCCATTAATGAGCAAAAGGGAAATATGTACAACCAGCAAGTGGGCATACCCACTAAACAGAACAAGGAGCTAGAAGCACCCTGCTAAAGGAAAATCAACATGACACGACCAATGGTGGAAATTAGATGAACCTACATAGGAGATCCCATTTCAACATAATCTGCCTATGATAACTGTTGTCCTTAAGGACAAGTGGAAAGCCATTGACTCTGTACGTGACATCTTGAATGATAACCTTACAAATCTCCTCTTCAGGTAGAGCTGCATTTTTTAAGACCCTGCGATTTCTCTCACACCAAATATGGTACACAGCTGCAGATAGAGATAGGCGTCGTAGGAGGTGAAGAGGTGAAGTAGAGCACCATGATCTAGCACTACTTTCAACAATAAGGTTCCAGGGAGGAAAGGGAACTGAGCCATTGAGACCATTCATACCCAAAAGAAAGCTCCATATGTGTTTGCTGTAATCACATTGGAAGAATAGATGGTGGACATTTTCATTGTAATTACGACAAAGAACACATACCGCATTTTGAATGGTGCCCCACGGCAAGAGTTTCTCCTTGGTGAGGAGCGCATTTCGTATCGCAAGCCATGTCACGAACGCGTGCCTTGGAATGTTGAGCGAAAACCAAATTAGCCGAGCCCAAGGAACAGAGGACCGAATGCCTTCCATAGCTTTGTAAGTTGCACTGGTGCTATATTTACCAGACTGAGTGAGTGTCCAAGTGATCCTATCTTCCAAGTCTGACTTAGGTGTTGGAAGATCTTGGAGTCTAGCCCACACTTCAGTCAAGTCAAATGAAGAGGCTATCGGGGGATCCCAAGCATCACCATGTATAACATCTTGAACCAAAGCACTATCAGGAAGACCGGAGTCATAGATCAGTCTCCTACCAAACGTTGGAGCTAGCGGACCCAATGGATGCCAATTATCATACCATAATGAGGTGCTTCTCCCATTGTTGATTCGGTGCTTAATGTAGCGGGAGGCGACATCTCTCTGCTTAAGTATTTTCCTCCATACCCAAGAAGCAGTGGAAGGAATTTGTAAAGCCCAGAAGCTTCTACCTCTAAGTAGGTTGGCATTAACCCAAGAGACCCACAAGTTTTCAGCCCTGCTTCCCACTAGCCATGTTTGTCTTAAGATGGCA
Organism: Buxus sempervirens; assembly: GCA_947561395.2. Classification (NCBI taxonomy): domain Eukaryota; kingdom Viridiplantae; phylum Streptophyta; class Magnoliopsida; order Buxales; family Buxaceae; genus Buxus; species Buxus sempervirens. Next base: position 29,423,315 of record OX387186.1, on the reverse strand, counting down.
CACTTATTCCATAAGTGGAGATTTAAGATTCCCAAACCACCTTGATCAGTGGGGGAGCAAACATGGTCCCATTTGACCTTACATATCTTAGCCTCTTGGGAAGAACCAGCCCACAAGAAGTGCTTGCATATTCTCTCCATCTTGTAGATGACTTCCTTGGGCAAGATGTAGATAGACATCCAATGGACAGCTATGGAGAAAAGAACTGCTTTGACCAGCAACAAACGGCCTGCATAAGACAGATGCCTGCCCTGCCAAGACTGCGTGCGGGCAGTAAGTTTTTGGATGAGGGGATCACAATCAGTAGCTGTCAGTCTTGTAGAGATGAGAGGCAGGCCCAGATACTTCACAGGGATATGTCCTTCCTTGAACCCCAAAACTTGCATGATTTCATCCTTTATATGGTCAGTTATGCCAGCCATGAACACAGCACTTTTCTCCTTATTGACAAGCAATCCAGATAATCTGCCAAAGAGTTCAAGAGCAGAAGAGACACAAGTAATAGAGTTAAGATCCCCATGAGAGAAGATAAACAGATCGTCAGCAAAGCACAATTGTCTGATAGAAGGCTGGCGACACTTGGGATGATATAGGAAATTCACAGCTGTCTTATCATTCAAGACCTTGTCAAATAGCTCCATAACAAGGACAAATAAATAGGGAGAGATAGGATCCCCTTGCCTGAGGCCTTTCCCTCCCTTGAAGAACCCTTCCATGCTTCCATTAATCATAACAGAGTATGATGTTGTAGTGACACATTCCATGACCCAAGAGATAAAACGTAGAGGGAACCTGAAACCTTTCAAGACCTCTTCAATGCAAAGCCAATCAATGGAATCAAAGGCCTTCTTTAGATCAATCTTGAGAGCACATCTGGGCGTGCCCTTATTAAGATGATAGCCTCTGAACAGCTCATGCGTTAAAAGGATATTGTCGGCCATCCGTCTATCAGGAATAAAAGCTGATTGATGAGTGCCCACCAGGGATGCAATGACAATCTTAAACCTGTTGGCTAAAATCTTGGAGATGCATTTATAGATTGTGTTAACACATGAAATGGGTCTGAACTCTGAAATCGATGAAGGCTTACCTTTCTTAGGAACAAGCGTGATAAGAGAATGGTTAACCTGCTTGAGAAGCCTCCCAGAAGAGAAGAAAGAGCTGATGGCAGCCGTGACATCATCCCCAACAAGATCCCATGCCTTCTTAAAGAAAGCAGGGGTAAAGCCATCTGGGCCTGGTGCCTTCTCATCTTTGAGTGAAAACATAGTGGTCTTAATCTCATCCACAGAAATATCAGATTGCAGCATCTGTATCTGATCTTGGGTGAGAATACGAGCAAAAACAGCTTGGAACGTCTCAAGAGCCGAATCCCTTTCCCCCAACAAGTTAAAATAGTGAGAAACTATGTGCTGCCTTAATTGGCCTTGATCGGTGATCTCCCTGCCATTGTCACACAATTTAGAGATAGAATTGTAAGAGCGCCTGTAGATGATGGAGTTGAAGAAGAATTTAGAGTTCTGGTCACCCTCTTTCATCCACTGAATTCTGGATTTCTGCCGGTATTGAGCTTCTTCAACACGCAAAAGGTCAGCTAGTTCTTTCCTGGTTTTCACTTCAATGATAGGCAAATGAGTGTCAAGAGGGTTGCTTTGCAAAGCTTTCTGGCATAACTCAAGTTTATTTCGAACTTCATTAACTTTAATGGAAACTTGAGAGAATTGTTTCTTCGAGCTCCACTCTTTCAAACGGACTTTCAACTTCTTAAGCTTAGAGACCAGTTGAAACATAGGCTTACCGGCAACCGGGCGGCTCCAGACGTCAGCAACCAAAGATAGGAAGTCATCAGAAGCTGTCCAAAAGTTGAAAATTTTGAAAGGTCTATTACTCTTCAGCATATCAGGATCAACTGTGACTAGTGCAGGACTATGATCAGATACTCCAGGGGGCAAGAATTCAATCTCAGAGTGGTTAAACTGATTGATCCATGCTATGTTAACCAGGGCATGGTCCAACTTACAAGAGATACGCCTGTGACCGGCACTCATGTTGCTCCACGTGTGCATGAAACCCTTGTAGTTCATTTCAATCAGAAAGCAATCATTAATGCAAGAGTTAAAGTCCTGAACAGCTGCCATATTAATTTGCTTTCCACCAACCTTCTCAGAAGCTTTCCTGACGCAGTTAAAGTCTCCAATCAGCATCCATGGTCTGTCCACAAAACATAGGCGCAAGCTGCGCCAAAGGCCTTTACGCACCAAAGCATCGTTGTCCCCATAAATAAAGGACAAAAAAACGTTTTCCCAGAAGCCTTGAACTCTACCCAACAATGGATAAGTTGATGAGATTCAAACACCTTAGTAACACAGATGGCGGATGGATCATAACAAACCCAAATGCGTCCTTTCAATGCATGGTCGTAGTTAGTGATAAAGTTCCAGAAAGGGCATATGGCGTTCTTGATAGAGTCAGCATTCACTCTTCTAACCTTCGTCTCCACCAAACATAGCATGTGAAGCTTATGAGCAGCTAAGAGATTTTTAACCTCTCTCTGCTTGGTGGGGTCATTAAGACCCTTAATGTTCCAGGTTGCAATTTTGATCATTGGCGGGAAGGAGGATGGCAGGGGTACTACAGGAGCTACCTGAACCGGATGAGAGAGATAAGCGTGCATTCCTGGCCTCCTTCATTGCATATTCATCCACCAACAGTCGCTTTTTAATTCTCTTACGTTGCTTTTTTGAGAGAGAATTAGAACTCAAGCTTGGGTTCGTGCCATCACTCAAAAGGCCAAACCTGTTGGGGGATTCAATTCCATCAAGACAAGCTTCAGACCTAGACAATGAGCTAATAGCAGCATTGGAAGTGTACTGGATGGAGTCGACTGCCATGGCTTGCTTGCCTTTGGATGAATGACCGGTGGCCTCATCCACCACATCCACCACACCATGCCCTCCTAAGCCAAGCACCGCAAGTTCCACTTGTGCACCTCCCGTCTCAGCAACTTCTATTGGAACTGATGGAGTGGAATCGGGATCGACAACCGGTTCCCCATGTTCCACTTGAACAGCCATAGGATCCACTTCATTAGTCGTTGGTTGCACATGATGAGAACGAGGATTCTCTGGAATTTCAGTGATAGAAGGAGCCAGCAATTGTTCTTGAAGTTGTTCCCCAACATACCTTTCTTCAGAGAATTCAGAAATATCGAGTAAAGAGGTGAATTTCCTGCCGGTGGGTCTCCATTCCCTAGCCCGAATCTTGGAACATTTGGTTTCTGAATGCCCAAAAACATCACAGACGCTGCACTTGATTGGTTTCCAGCCATACTCAGTAGTGATTACAGGCCTTGTTTTGCTCACCTCGTGATGAATAAAGATCTTCTCAGGAAAAGAACAGTGGGTGTCAATTTCAATACAAACCCGGGCATAACTCAACTTGGTTCTCTTCTCCGTCATCTCATCAAGGAATAGCGGCTTGCCAATGCCGCTGGCAATGAAACTAAGTCCTGAAGGAGTCCAAAGTTCAAGAGGGACATTAAAGAACTTAACCCAAATTGGTACTTTGCAGAGCTGGGATTTCTCAAGAGTGAGGTTTGGTTCCCATTCTTTGACAACAAATAGTCTGCCGGACATGTACCAGGGTCCTTGGAGGAGCACCTTATCTCTAATAGCATTGGACGTGAATCTGAGAATATAAAAGCCATTTTCTATACTTGATATCTCCACTGAGCCCCACATCTTAGAAGCAAAGTGTTTGATAACACTTAGAGGTAGGTTCCTGTTGAGAAAGTAACCAATGAGACATTCCTTCCATAAGGTAATCCCTTCATTTATCACGTTTGAAGGGGGAGAGACAACTACATTGCCATCTATAACTTCAAGCGCATAGTAGGTCAATTTCGGTTTGCTCGCCAGCTCGTTTTGGAATAGATCAGACCAAGACTTTCTATTAGAAGAAAGGCTCGAATTCTCCACAACCAAATGAGCAGGGGAAATGCCTAACAGAGGGCCTGTAGAACTGCCCTGCCCCAGAAGACCAGAGCCTGTCTGAGGCGCGGCAAAGCCGCTGATGCACTGTTCCAAACCTGCGCTTACTGCAGGGCGCAAAGGAGGAAACGAATCAGGAGAAGCTCGACTTTCCAGAACTGCCGGAGCCAGAAGCTGAACCTGACCACCGGAGCTCCGAGAAGATGCCGGAACGTCGACCGGTTCCATGGCAAGCGAAAAACTCAGTCAAGCTACGAAGGAGCCATACAGAACAGGCGAGATATTCCTTCACCTGAACATACTGTAGACACCTTCCTTCACCTGAACTTACTGGCTACAGGGACCCAAGCACTGGTCTTACGGACAGAAAGAGAACTTTCACGACCAGGAGGCACCTTCACGAACGGAAAGCACCTACACAGACCGAACACTATCCCGAACACCTGCACGACCAGAGAGCACTTTCCCGAACTGAAGTCACCTTCCCGAACAGAGAACACTCAGTCGCAGGCAAGAACGCAGCTACCCGTGACAAGAACCCAAGTCAAGCTCACGAACAGGACCAACGCAGCACAATAATCCCAAGCGAAGCTCACAAATCCCAGATCAAGCTCACAAACAAAACGATAATCCCAGGCCAAGATTATCCCAGGAAACGATAATCCCACAGAGCAAAGCCGAGAGAGGCCCACGCAAAGCCAGGACCAAAGAACCACTAGCGCGTCACCACTAGCTCACAGAACCAGCAACTCACAGCCACGACCACCACTAGCTCACTAGAACCAGCACGCCACGCCGGACGACCACCAGTTCCAGAACCAACAGCAGACGACCACCGACCAGAAGCACCTACAGCACACGACCACCAACCAACAACAGCCCCGAACAGCACAGAAACACCAGCTCACCGGAATACTGAAACCAGCAACTCACAGCCTCGGCAGACGACGACCAGCACCAAACCCGACCCCCAGCTCGCGAACCAGAAGCTTACTACCCACCAGCTTACGGACCACAAGGATACGAACCCAGTCCAGAACACGACAACCAACTCCAGTCCGCACCACAAGCACACGGCCACCAGCTCCAGTCCACACCACAAGCACATGGCCACCAGCTCACGGTCACCAGTTCACAGCCGCCAGCACGCAACCTCCAGCTCACGGACCAATTCACAGCCACAGCGGTCAAACCCCCACAGCAGACGACCACCGACCAGCACAAAATCACCTGCTCACTCACGCACCTTCAGCTCACAACCATCATCAGTTCACGACCATCAGCTCACCACCATTAGCACACGACCACCACCATCAGCACACGACCACCGCCATCACCACCATCAGCACACGACCACCATCAGCACACGACCATGTGCTTGCATGAGATATTTCTGTCACCTTCCCTTCGGTTAGACCATGAGAGAGTAAGACCCTTGAACTTCGAGCAAGGTGCCCTCCTATGGAAGGACTGCCTCATTGGATACTTCCTTGACAGAGGCCTTCCTATTAGTGTTGTGAGCAGGTTGGCTGCCAGGATGTGGGGACATGTCGAGGTTACCAGTTATGGCACTGGTTTCTTCATCCTCAAGTTCTCTTCTTCGGCAGTCAAAAACAAAGTTCTCCAGCAGGGTCCGTGGTACATGGCAGGTCGTTTGATGATCATTAGAGAATGGGAAGATAACTTCATGATAGAAAAAACTCAGCTCTCCAAGATTCCCATATGGATAAAAATGCACAATGTACCTCTTCAGCTGTGGTCCCCAAATGGCCTTAGCTCTATTGCTAGTGGTGTTGGGAAACCACTGTTCTTGGACGAGATGACTGAGAACCGAACAAAATTAAACTTCGCCAGGGTATGTGTCGAGGTTGACACGAGGTGTCCATTCCATGATAAGGTCTACCTACAATGTAGTGGAGGCATCTTGGAGTCGGAGATCACGATTGAATATGGTTGGAAGCCGGTTAGGTGCCAGGTCTGTAATGTCTTTGGGCATGCTGTGAATAGATGCTCCAAGGTCCGAGCTACCGAATGGAGACCCACTGGACGAACTTTCAATTCCACCTCTGAAGTCTCTGAACTTCCGGCAAGGGTTATCTCTGAGCAAGCTGATCCTATCCCTGTTATTGCCTCCGAGACTAATCAATCTCACGATGTGTTTGCTAATGACGATCTGGGCCCGAATGTTGCTAGTGCCCACAACACTGTTGAACCATCCCCAATTGCTGATCATAATGATGTGCCTGACCATATTATTCCCCACTCTCCTACTACATGGCACCACATGTCAAAAGGAAAAGGTGTCTTGGTTGAGACTCATGAGATTGTGGAGCTGAACAAATACGTATGCAGTGGTTCTAACAGTTTGCTTGAGCCGAATCAATCGCTTGCTAAGGACATCACTGCTACCTCTTCGGAGGTTCTCTCCCCCCATCTCGGTATGGATGGGCATGTTGCCACACCTAACAATTTTGACCTCTTACGGGACCTTCCTGACTCCGGATTGGGGCCGATGACTTTATCTAAGAAGCAACGAAAGAAGTTCAGGAAAAGGCTCCTAGTGGATGAGGTTGCAATGAAGGCTGCCCGCAATGCTCATTCAGCTCCAGGTGCTACCTGTAGTGACTCTCCTCTCTCCCCTTTCCCCCATGATTAAGATCGCTGCATGGAACATTAGGGGGTTGAACGACCCCTCCAAGCAGAGGGAAGTCAAGGCTCTAATTTCTTCCCAGAGATTGTCCCTGCTATGCCTTGTTGAGACAAAAGTCTGAAAGATTAACTTCGATTTCGTCAAGAACCTGATTTGCCCCAATTGGAGCTGGGTGGCAAATTATGACCATGCTCTTAAGGGCCGCATTCTGGTCTGCTTTGACCCCTCAGTCATATCTCTTCACAGGATCCACGAATCACATCAAATCATCCACTGTTGGGTTGATTTCCTTACCTTGGGTAAATCCAGTTTCATCTCCTTCGTCTATGGGGATAATGATGGTTTGGAGCGAAGATCTTTATGGAGAAGTCTGTGCTTAAATTCAGTTGACCGGCCATGGCTGCTTCTTGGTGATTTTAACTGTGTTCAGAAGGCTTCTGAGAAGATAGGTGGCAACCGAATTAGTCCAACCCTGGTTCATGATTTTAATTCATGTGTTGAAGACTGCTATCTCATTGAGATGAACTTCAAAGGCTTTGTGCACACTTGGAGCAACATGAGTGCTGGTCAGAGTCGGATATCTTGTAAGTTGGACCGTGTATTAGTTAATCTTGCCTGGATTAGTCAATTCCATCCTTCTGAGACGGAATTCCTTGCCCAAGGCATATCAGATCACTGCCCAACTGTTGTCACCATATGTTCCGATAGTATCAAAGATAACAGGCCTTTTAAGTTTTTTAACTTCTGGACCACCAAGGACGACTTCTTACCTATGGTGTCTGATGTCTGGAGGCCTCAAGTGCCTGGCACACCAATGTTCCAACTTGTTTCCAAGCTCAAAAAGTTGAAAGTTCGTCTGAAAGAATGGAGCAAACTGAATCAATTCTCTCAAATATCGGCTAAAGTGGAAGATCTTAGTGCGGTTCATGGACTTAGTGCGGTTTGCTTGGTTGAGACCAAAGTGAGGGAAGTTAATGCGAACTTTGTTAAGAATCTCTCGCCTGAAACCTCTCGCCTGAAACCTATCACCATGAAACCTCTCGCCTGAACCGACCACCATGAAGAGTTCATGACCTCCACCACCTGACCTCCTCCTCCACCTCCTTCTCAACCTCCACCTGAACCTCCTGAGCATCCACCTTCCTCCATCTGTTCCTATGGTTCGTGTGCAAGTTTGACCTCCTGGTTCGTGATTTCGGTGTTGGTCGGACTTCGGGTTTTCTGGTATTCTGTTCGTGGGTTTTTGTTCGTTGTGTTACCACCATCAGTGCGTGGGTTATCTGGATTTCTATTCGTTGGGATACCATCATCAGTTCGTGGTGCCTTAACAAGCTGGGTTCGTGAGCAAGTTCGCGAGTTGCTCGGGCTCGGTTCTTGAAACTTCCTGGGTGGTTCCGCCTCGGGTGTTATCGCATGTTGTGCAGTTTGTGAAGGCAGTATTGCGACGCTTGTAAAGGCAGCAAGTGAAGATTATCTGTGGTGATTTTCTGCGGAGTTTGTTCCGTTCCTGATCTTCCGTTCCTGGAGTTCTGTCCGTTCCTGGAGTTTGTTCTGTTCCTGGAGTTCTGTCCGTGTTCTTTATTGGCTTTCTGTTATTGTTCGTGGGATTTCGTCTGGAGTTAACTGGTTTCTGGAGTTTATTTGGTTCTGGGGAGCTTTCTGGTTCGCCTGGATTTTTTCGCCTGGAGTTTATCTGGTTCCTGGAGTTTGTTTGTTCGCTTGGAGTTTATTTCGCCTGGAGTTTATTTGGTTCTGGGGAGCTTATCTGGTTATCTAGTTCTGGGGAGTTTATTTCGCCTGGTGTTTATCCGGTGCTTATCTGGGGAGTTTATTTCGCCTGGTGCTTATCTGGTTCTGGGGAGTTTATCTGGTCTCTGTTACTGTTCGTGGGATTTCATCTGGAGTTTATCTGGTTCTGGAGTTCGTTTGGAGTTTCTGTTACTGTTCGTGGGATTTCGCATGTTATTAATTCGTGGTGTTTGATTAGTCGTCATTGTTCGTGGGGATCTAAGGCACTGTTTGCAGTTCGTCTTCAGTTCGTGATCTTTCAGCTACTGTTCGTGGAAGCCTGACATTGGTGGTGTGGTTTTGAAGTTTTGGGGCGTTCTGTGATGTTATGGGGAGTTCTCCTTTCTGGTTGACGGTAGAACCTCTACTGCCTCGAGAGATTTTGCTCGTCCGGCTCAGTGCCAATGGAATCTACTTCAAATCAGGCTTTCCCGCCGCTGGGCATGCCTGCGCTTCCTGCTAGCACTGCGCCTGCCCATGCAGACGTTTCTGATCCCGTTGACCCCAATGCTTGCGACGCTGAGATGTGCAGCTCTTCTCAACCTATTTCGGGCAATGGTCAGCTTGCTCAGTCTTCGGTCCAGCCTAATATGGCATGGTCCTCTTTGTTCTCATCAGAGAACCGTGTACAAACAAGATTGGCTTTCCACAAGCCAGTAATAAGTGAAGGAAAAGTCATTGTTAAGCCCCCACCTGAAATTGCTGCTGAGGGTGCCAAGCTATGGTCCGAATGCCTTGTGGGGCATTTTTTGGACAAAAAACTTCCTGTTGCAGTGGTTAGAAGTTTAGCTAGCTGATTGTGGGGTAAGTTAGGCCAGGTCCAGACGATTGAACTTGGTGATGGCTTCTTCATCTTTACTTTCTCCAATTCTCAAGTTCGTGAAAGGGTGCTTCAGGCTGCTCCATGGCACTTTGGAGGGAAATTGCTTATTCTCAGAAATTGGGAGCCCAACTTACAAATGGTCAAAGCTCAATTGCAGAGGGTACCCATTTGGGTTAAGCTCTTTGATGTGCCTATTGAGTATTGGACCCCATCAGGGCTAAGCTACTTCGCTAGTGGTGTGGGAGGTTTCATTGGATGAGCCAACTGAAAAGAGAACGAAGCTTCACTTTGCTCGGGTTTGTGTGGAAATTGATGCGGCTTGCCAATTCCCTAGCTCTATCTCTTTGGACACTGGTGTGGAAATCCTGGAAATTAATGTTGAATATGCATGGAAGCCCCACAAGTGTAGTTCATGTGTCACTTTCGGCCACTCTGATGCTAACTGTCCAAAGACCACTAAGAAGTGGGTACCAACGGGGAGAGTGTTACAAGATGTTTTCGCAAACGATGATGCTTGCCACCAAATCCATGAAGTTGTTAATGCTACTCATGCAGGTGACACTTGTGATAACCAAGCTCAAGCCCAGCAATGGCATTGCATCAATAGCAAAGGTAAGGAGGTCATTTGTAATGAAGGTGGAGAAGCAAGTAACACCTTGGACATTGAACCATTGTCGCTGCCAATGGAGCAAGACCAGCAGGTTGTAGGGGCTGACTATATGGACTCAAATGTTGAGCAAGAGCAGCACGCTGTTGTGGCTAACAACTGGGTATCAAATGTTGAACAATGTGATACATGTCAAGCAAGCATAACCCCAGAATCTGTGGAGCGTCATAACTTTTCATCTTCACCTGTGCAGCAAGGTTCAATCTCCATTACTCCTAATAGGTTTGAACTTCCTGATATTGACAATCAAGTCCAGCATGTGTCATCATCTTCGTCCTCATCTCGAAAGAAGAATAAGAGGAAGAAGAAGATACTCGTCGATGAGATCGCCATGAAGCTTGCCAATAGACAACCTGTTACAAAGGTTCGGGGTAAGGGTAGTAATGCTCACTCCAATCCATGATCAATTTTGCGATGTGGAACATTCGGGGCCTTAATGGACCCGAAAAGCAAATGGAAGTGCGTAATCTTATCAGTTTGAATAAACTATGTTTGCTAGCTATTGTGGAAACAAAAGTCAGACAAATCAATGCTCGTTTTGTGAAGGATATGATTGCTCCAACTTGGGAACTTGTAACAAACTACAATAGTGCACTGAAGGGGCGTATTTGGTTAGTGTTTAATCCTGCCGAAATCAGATTAAGGAAGGTTGACAGTAACGACCAGTTTGTGCATTGCTTTGTTGAAATGCTGACCAAGCAAGAGTCTTGTTATCTAACAGTTGTGTATGGTGCGAATGCTGCTTCTGAGCGGAGGCTATTGTGGAGACAGCTTCCCTTGCTTGTTCCTGTGCAACCATGGATAATCATTTTTTTTTTTTTGGAAAGTAAGCCAAAAAGTATATTAATAAAGAAAAGAAATGTACAATGGAGAACCGACACTAGAGAGGACTCTCAACAACACCACGGGAAGGGACAAAGCAGCTCCCATCTATGTGGGGAACCTGCCATATCCAGACCTACAAAAAAGCCCTGATACGAGGGCATCATAAAAACATGCTCAAATACAAGAGGCAAACAAATAAACTAAGAGCAAAAACAACTCCAACTATACTCCGAAAAGCCAATCCAGCCCTCAATCCCTCACTATACTCCTGTTTCTTGGTGTGTCCTTAACCATACAGTCCTTGTTGTGGAGCCTGGCTTGGACATCTGCATAGATATGACTCAAAATGACTTCATGAGGCAGATAACTATTCTTGAAAATGCGCCTGTTTCGCTCCCTCCATATGTTATACACAGCTGCTCCAAGAGAAACTCTAGCAATGGTTCGAATGGGATCAGATTTAACAAACCTTAATCGTGCCCATGCAATCCAGTCCGACCAGTTTCTATTCTGATACACGAAGCCATTTAAAGCTAACACTCTCTGCCATTCTGATACACGAAGCCATTTAAAGTCACCCATGGATAATCATGGGTGACTTTAACTGTGTTCGTGATGCTTCAGAAAAGTTAGGTGGTAAACAGATTATCCGTGGTATTACAGATGAGTTTAATGAATGCATTGATGCATGTGGAGTTGTGGAACTCAAATCTAAAGGCTTGTTTTATACATGGGCGAATCAAAGTGAGGGGCAAAGGCGAATCTCATGTAGGCTGGACCGTGTTCTTGTCAATCTTCCATGGCATCATGCCATGTGCCCATCCGAAGTGCAAGTCCTAAATCCGGGCATATCTGACCACTCACCACTTCTGGTATCAATTTTCTCTGATTGGAAGCAAGGTAAGAAACCGTTTAGATTTTTTAACTTTTGGGCTCAACGACCGGACTTTCTACCCCTTGTTGAGGAGGCTTGGAAAACTGAAGTGATAGGCTCTCCAATGTTCCGGATTTCTAAAAAGCTTTATGCAGTCAAGCTTAAGCTTAAGGAATGGAGTGCTCGATTGAAATTTGCCCAAGTTTCTTCTCAAGTCCACCATGTAAGGCTAAGTCTGGAACAGGTACAGAAGCAATTGCATGATGATCCCCAGAATAACACCCTTGCTCAACACCAAAGTTTCCTAAGGCAGCAACTTTATCACTTACTTAGGTGTGAAGAGTCCCAACTCAGGCAAAAGTCAAGGGTTCAATGGCTGGCAGAAGGTGATAGCAATTCCACTTTCTTTCACAATGTATTGAAATCAAGAAGAGCTCTCAATAATTTCTCCAGTATTTTTACTGAGGAAGGCCTCAAGTTAACCAAGCAAAGGGATGTATCGGACCACATAGTCAAGCATTATCAGGACATCTTGGGCTCGGCTGAGAATTGCAACATGGACGGCATGCCTTCATTCACTACATTACTTTCCCAAGATCAGAAAAGTCAGCTAGTGGAGGAGGTTACCTATGAAGAGGTCAAAGCCACGCTCTTCTCATTAAAGGACGATAAGGCTCCTGGTCCTGATGGCTTCACTCCTCTCTTTTTCAAGAGGTGCTGGGATATTGTGGGCCAAGACACATTAGAGGCAATTGTAAGCTTTTTAAAAGATGGATCCTTGCTGAAGCAGTGGAACGCCACAGCTATTTCCCTTGTACCGAAATGCTCCAACCCAAGTAAGGTTTCTGACTATAGGCCTATTTCTTGTGTTAATACCCTCTACAAGTGCATATCAAAAATCATTGCAAATAGGCTCAAAAGAGTTATCGGAGATGTTGTTGGAAGTTATCAATCAGCTTTCATCTCAGGGAGAGGTATTTCTGAAAATGTGCTTCTTGCCCATGAATTATTGCATAACTATCACTTGCATGGATCCCATAAAAAGTGTGCTCTCAAGGTTGACATCCGTAAAGCCTTTGACTCTATATCGTGGTATTGCATTAGGGAGATGTTGCATGCACTACAATTCCCAAGCAAGTTTGTTAGTTGGATATTAGCGTGTGTGACTACTCCAACTTTCTCAGTGATGATTAATGGCACTCTTTGTGGTTTCTTTAAGGGAGCCAAAGGGTTACGGCAGGGTGATCCTATGTCTCCTTACCTCTTTGTGCTGGTGATGGAGACTTTTCACATGATATTACAGCGGAACACTATTCAGGGGTTTGCATATCACCACAGATGTGAGGCCATAGGCCTTAAGTTGTTATGCTTCGCAGATGATTTATTTATTTTCTCTAAGGCTGACATTGCCTCCTTGCAGTGCATTCTTAACGCCCTTAATGAGTTCCAACAGCTTACGGGTCTTCACCTCAACAAACAGAAGAGTTTCATGTATCTCAGTGGTTTGGGCCATGATCTGGAAATTGAGCTTAGTTCCTTTTCTGGAATTCCTCTTGGAGATCTGCCGGTTAGATACCTGGGACTTCCTCTCTTTACGTCCAAGCTTTCAAGGAGAGACTGCGACCCTCTCATTAACCATGTTCGGTCCAAAGCCCAATCTTGGAAGGGACGTTGCCTCTCTTATGCGGGTAAACTAACTCTCATCAAAGCTGTGTTATTTTCTATTAAGGTTCATTGGCTATCCACTTTTATCATTCCTAAAGGAGTTATATCAGAATTGGAAAAGATTTCCAGGAGATTTCTTTGGTCGGGACCTGATCTTAAACAGAAAATGAATCCCATAAGCTGGAAAATCATATGTGCTCCAAAAAAAGGAGGGTGGCCTTGGGTTACTTGAGCACATGGAATAAAGCGGCAACAATGAAGCATATATGGAAAATTCTGGTCATGGGCAGCTCCCTTTGGGTTAGATGGGTTCACAATTATCTCATTAAAGACCGGAACTTCTGGACTTTAAGTGTGCCAACAAATTCTTCATGGTCATGGAGAAAGATCCTTAAGTTGCGGTATGGAATGGCTCACCTAATAAAAAGGAAGATTTATAATGGTTACAGCACCTCCTTGTGGTATGATAATTGGCATCCTGAGGGACCCCTATTCAGTAAGTATGGTAATCGCTTGATCTATGATTCTGGTCTCACATCTCATGCCATGGTTAACAGCATAATATCCGGTTATTCATGGGATCCTCCTATAGCGGCATCTCCAGATTTAATTGAAGTCTGGAGTAGACTCCAAGAGCTGCCAAATCCGTCACCTGATCAAGATGATGTAGTGATGTGGACCCCCTCAAAATCAGGTATCTTTGACATTTCTAGTGCTTACAAGCACCTTCATACCCATGGGAGCCACGTCACTTGGTATGGTCTCGTTTGGTTCTCCAAGCACATCCCTAAGCATGCTTTTATACTGTGGGTTGCAATAAACCAAAGGTTACTAACCAAAGACCGGTTGCACAAGAGGGGCATTGTTAACAATACTTCTTGTGTGCTATGTAGAGCTCATGACGAATCTCACTCGCATTTGTTTTTTGAGTGCTCTTATAGTGCCCATGTGTGGAACAATGTTTTGGCTCGTAATGGAGTGACAAGGACATATCGTTCATGGGTGGACATTGTGCAATGGGCTGCATCTTTGAATCTTGGTAGCCCACATGCCATCCTCATATTCAAGCTCTCTCTTGCAGCAAGTGTTTACCACATATGGAGGGAAAGAAACAGAAGGGTGTTTCGGAATTCATATCTGCCGTGGGAACATTTGGTATCACTTATCGCTCTTGATGTCAAAGGCAAGGCTAACTTGAAGCGTGTGGCTGTCCCAGATTCCCCTCTCCACCGCCATCTTGTTGATAGTTGGGATTTAGACTGGGATCTTTTTAAGGTGACGATTGGGTATTCTTGCGATTTCTTGTGTTCATGTCATGTGCCCTGATTCTTTAAGGAGCACATTGGGTTGCCTTGTTTGACCTATCATTGTACAAATCATTATTTAATTTACTACTTTGGACTTACCTTCCAAAAAAAAAAAAAAGTGGAAGATCTTAAGGGCAAGCTTGAACAATGTCAAAGGCAGCTGCAAGTCTCTCCTACTGATCGGCAGCTTGCAGTCATGGAGGGTAATATTCGAAGGGACCTTGCTATTCTCTTAAGAGTTGAAGAATCTCAAATTAGACAAAAGTCTCGGATCCAATGGCTTAAGGAGGGGGATCAAGGTACGAAATTCTTCTATAATTCCATGGTTTTCAGGCGTGCCACTAACTCTATTCTCAAGATCCAGGATGACATGGGTATGGAACTCACTTCCCAGCATCACATTCGGAGGCATATTGTTGAGCATTTCGCCAAGTTGTTGGGTGAGAGTGACCCACATTTGATTCCTTTTGAGCCTTCATTTAGCAGGTGTCTTACCTATGATCAAATCCAAAAGTTGCAGTCCGATATTACTGATGATGAGATTAAGTCAACTATGTTCTCTCTTAAGGACGACAAGGCACCTGGCCCTGACGGCTACACGGCCGCCTTCTTTAAGTCTTCTTGGGACTTGGTGGGGAAAGACGTATCTGCTGCTATCAAATCATTCTTCACTTCTGGGAAACTTCTTAAATAGGTGAACCATGCCATCGTCACTCTTGTTCCTAAACGTTGTAAGCCGTCCAGAGTTAATGAGTTTCGTCCCATATCCTGTGTCAACATCATCTATAAATGTATTTCCAAGATCCTTGCCAACAGGTTCAAGGAAGTTATAGCAGGATTGGTTGGGCAGCATCAATCGGCCTTCATTCCGGGTAGAAGGCTTGTGGACAATGTGCTTATCACTCATGAACTATTCAGGAATTATCACCTTGACAAGGGCACTTCGAGGTGTGCTCTCAAGATTGACATTAGAAAGGCCTTTGACTCAGTGGACTGGAAGTGCTTAGAAGAGTACTCAAGGGTTTCAGGTTCCCCCATCGTTTTATCTCATGGGTCATGGAATGTGTCAGATCTACCTCCTACTCTATTATGATCAATGGCAGCATGGAAGGGTTCTTCAAGGGTGCCAAGGGGCTTAGACAAGGGGACCCTATGTCACCTTATCTGTTCGTCTTAGTCATGGAATTGTTTGATAAGGTATTGAATGATAGCACATCAGCCCACTTCAAGCCTCACCCCAAATGTGCCCAGCCCCTTGTCAAGCAGCTCTGTTTCGCTGACGACCTCCTTATCTTTGCTCATGGGGATCTCAGGTCAGTACAATGCATTAGTTCTGCTCTTGATCTCTTTAGCAAGATGTCTGGGCTTCATGTTAACAGGGACAAAAGTGCTTTATTTACTGCTGGTATTCCAACCCATGTGAAGAATAACATTATCACGTTGTTGGGCTTTACGGAGGGACATCTTCCGATTAGATATTTGGGAGTGCCACTCATATCCACTAGGCTGTATGCTCGGGATTGTGAGCCATTAATCCAAAAACTGGCGGCCAGAACTGCTTCATGGCAAGGGAGACACCTGTCTTACGCAGGTCGGTTGGTACTGGTTAAATCGGTTCTATTCTCTATTGTTGTTTATTGGTTGTCTATCTTCATCTTGCCCAAGGAAGTTATCTACAAGATTGAGAGAATATGCAGAAATTTCATCTAGTCAGGCTCTAGCCAAGACACCAAAATCAGCAAAGTTAGCTGGGACCAGATATGCTCACCTAAGATCAAGGTGGGCTGGGTGTCTTGAACATCCAGCTTTGGAATAGATGTGCCATATTAAGACAAGTCTGGCTCGTGGAAAGCAAGGCTGGAAACCTTTGGGTTTCTTGGGTTACTACCAACCTTCTCCGGGGCCGAAACTTCTGGAGTGTTCCTATCCCTTCCACTGCTTCTTGGGTGTGGAGGAAAATTCTCAAGCAAAGGAACCCTGCTGCCACCTTCATAAAGCACTCCATCCACAATGGAAGGAACTCCTCATTGTGGCATGATAATTGGCATCCCCTCGGTCCCCTTCTTCCAAGGTTCGGTAGAAGATTGATTTATGATTCTGGACTTCCGGATGATGCCTTAGTCCACGACATTATTTGTGATTCTGATTGGGACACTCCAGTTGCGACTTCATTTGATCTGATGGAAGTTTGGTCTAGGCTCCAGGACTTACCAAGGCCTAAGCCTGATGAGAATGACCGCATTATTTGGACCCTCTCTCCTTCTGGCACTTATGAGGCTCACAGCACCTACAAAGCCCTGGAAGCTGCACATCCCAATGTTCCTTGGTCAAAATTGGTGTGGTTCCCTTTCAATATTCCTAGGCATGCCTTCATTCTATGGCTAGCAATCAGGAAAGCCCTCCTCACCAAAGACAGGCTCGTCAGATGGGGTATTCTCCAAAGTCCGGTATGTGTTCTATGCCGTAAGACCAATGAAACCATTGAGCACTTATTTTTCCGTTGTGACTACAGCAACTTCATATGGAAACACTTTATTAAGAAGAATTGCTTGAACTCAGCTTATGCATCAGCTTCATGGAGTTCCATCATCCAACTTGTTTCTTGCGCTTGGAATGCCAAGACGCCTATACATCTGTTAAGACGTCTTTCTTTGGGTGCTGCTGTCTATCACATTTGGTGTGAACGGAACCGCAGGATTTTCAAGAATTCAGCCTTACCAATGGATGAAATCTGCAAACTTATTGAGCTTGACATCTCCTATAGAGTTGACGGTCTATCGATGCCACTGACGGACAACGACATCCACAGGAAAGTTGCACTCCAATGGAATATCAACTTCCTTTTTTGTTAATCTTTTAGCATGGTCTGGCTCGTTTCTGTATTGGTTTAGCATGCACATGGAAGCTTTAGCACGGTTTCATCTGTTTTGTTTTGGTTCAATGTGCACTTGGATGCCTGTTGTTATGTAATGTCCTAGTGGACTACCACTACTTCTTTGTACATTCTCCCTCCTTTTCTAATGGAATCTTACTTTTTCCAAAAAATAAAAAAATAAAAACCTGATTGTAGCACTTTTGCAACAGTTTTGTTTGGTCCAAAATGGCCTCCAACTTCAAGTGAATGACAATGCTTTAAGATATTCTCCATCTCTTCTTCAGGTACACATCTCCTAATGATTTGATCTTTGCAATGCTTGTAGAGGAAAGGATCTTCCCAAAAGTAGTGCTTTACATCCGAAAAGAATTTCTTCTTTTGTTGATATGAGAACTCCGGATTGACCACATTGCTAACCAAGTAATTCACAAAATCTGCATACCAGGGAACTTCTATTAATGAAAAGGCAAGAAGTTGTTCATCTGGAAATACCTCATTGATTGGGATGGATGTGGTGGCTTTTTCATCTTCAAGCTCAAGTCGAGAGAGATGATCAGCTACTTGGTTCTCGGTTCCCTTCTTGTCTTTGATTTCCAAGTCGAACTCTTGCAAAAGTAGAATCCACCGAAATAGCCTTGGTTTTGCTTCCTTTTTGGCTAGCAAGTATTTGAGAGCTGAATGGTCAGTATATACAATAACCTTGGAGCCAATCAAATAAGATCTAAACTTATCAAAGGCAAAAACTACAGCCAATAATTCTTTTTCAGTGGTAGCATAATTGAGTTGAGCATCATTCAAGGTCCTACTAGCATAGTAAATGACATGCAATAATTTATTTTTCCGTTGTCCTAAAACAGCTCCTAAAGAATAATCACTAGCATCACACATCAACTCAAAAGGTAGCTCCCAATCTGGTGCACAAATTATTGGGGCTGAAATCAGTTTTTCCTTCAAAAGCTCAAAAGCATGCAAACAGCCTTTTGAAAAAATAAAAGGTGTATCCTTGACCAATAAGCTACAAAGGGGTTTAGTGATTTTAGAAAAATCTTTAATAAAACGACGGTAAAACCCAGCATGCCCAAGAAAACTCTGTACACCCTTTACTGTTGTGGGTTGAGGTAATTTTTCATTAACCTCCACCTTGGCCTTATCCACTTCGATCCCTTTGGATGAGATCCTATGACCAAGCACTATTCCTTCCTGCACCATGAAGTGGCATTTTTCCCAATTTAAAACAAGGTTAGTTTCTTCACATCTTGTCAATACCATAGATAAATGATTCAAACAAGCATCAAAAGAGAAACCAAAAACAGAGAAATCATCCATGAAAATTTCCAGAAACTTTTCCACCATGTCAGAAAATATTGCCATCATGCATCACTGAAAAGTGGCAGGAGCATTGCACAAACCAAAAGGCATCCTCCTATAGGCAAATGTTCCATAATGGCAAGTGAAAGTAGTCTTCTCTTGATCTTCTGGTGCAATTTGGATTTGGTTGTACCCTGAGTATCCATCAAGAAAACAGTAATAAGCATGACCAGCAAGCCTTTCCAACATTTGATCAATGAAAGGGAGTGGAAAGTGGTCTTTCCGAGTGGCATCATTAAGTTTCCTATAATCTATGCACACCCTCCAACCTGTTACTGTTCTTGTTGGAATTAGTTCATTGGTTTCATTCATAACAACTGTAATACCTCCTTTCTTTGGCACTACTTGAACTGGACTTACCCATGAACTATCAGAAATTGGATAGATGATACCTGCGTCCGACAACTTGAGAACCTCAGACCTTACCACTTCTTGCATGTTTGGATTTAGCCTTCTTTGTGGTTGTACCGTGGTCTTATGGCTCTCCTCCATAAGGATTTTGTGCATACAAATTGAAGCACTAATTCCTTTGATATCTACTATTGACCAACCCAATGCTGATTTGTGAGCTCTTAACACCCGAAGTAGTTTCTCTTCTTCAAGACCTGTCAAAGAGGAAGAGACAATTACTGGAAAAGAATTTTCAACTCCTAAATAAACATATTTTAAATGAGAAGGTAGAGTTTTAAGCTCAAGCTTGGGGGGATCAGAAATCAGTAAATTCTGTTGAGAGGTTTCTTTCTTATGAAGATCTTCAAAATTTGGCTTCTTCTTGTGAGTGTAATGTGGTGAAGCCTCTAAATAGAGTGCACACTCTCTAATGCTCATGTCTTTAGAAGAAATACTCCCTGATTTTGTAATGCATGCTTCTAGTGGTTCCCGTGGATTATTTTCATTGAAGGTATCTGATACCAACTTGTTGATGGTATCAATCTGAAAACATGAATCACTTGTGGAGGGATGCTTCATAGCTTCGAACACATCAAATACAATCTGTTCCTCTTGCACTCTAAGTATACCGGATTCACCTATCCATAGGCAACTCGTCAGTAATTGGCACTTACGATGGGAACTTCTTCGCTAGGCAGCTGTATCCACATTCTTGGTGATTGAGTCAGTTTGATATTGTGTTTCGGCTACTAGTGTAGGCTTTGTTTGCCCTTATATGGGTTCTTTTGTTGTTCTCATCTTGTATCTTTCACCATTGTAAATATCTTTTTATTAATATCATTTGGACTTACCTTCCAAAAAAAAAGAAGAAGTCCCTAATAGCTTTAATACAGTCTTCACCAACAATTTCCCAAGCCTTTTTGAAGAAAAGAGCCGTAAATCCATCGGGTCCAGGAGCCTTATCGTCCTTAAGGGAGAAGAATGTTTTTGTGATTTCTTCATTGGACACCTCCTTCTCAAGTTCAATTTGCTGGTCCCCATTGAGTTTGCGATAAAAGTCAGGAAATGTAGGCATTGTTACATTGGTAGCACATTGCTCTTCACCAAGCAACCGATGATAATAATGCAAGAACATATCTTTGATAGTCCTTGGGTCTTCAACTTTGAAGCCATCATCGTCATAAATACTTAAGATATTATTCCTCGCTCTCCTTTCCAAGAGGGAATTATGAAAAAAGGTTGTGTTTGCATCACCTTCCTTCATCCATTGAATCCTTGCTTTTTGTCTAACTTGAGCCTCCTCATCCTTGAGGGCTTGCATTAACTCTTCCCGTAGAAGCTTCTCAGTCCTTGCAACTGTTACATCATCTGGAAGTAATTGGAGCTTCTTCTGGCATTCAACCAGATCATTCCGTAGCTGATGAACCTTCCTGTTCAAATGGGAAAATTGCTTCTTGCGACTCCAATCTTTGAGCTTCAATTTAACAGCTTGAAGCTTCTTAGCAACCCTATACATAGTGTAAGCACCTTATTTTTGCACCCTTGGAAGTGCTGAAAATAAAAACCCTGGCAGAAAGTCAAACCTCAAGGGGACAAGAAGTTGACTTTTTGATCAAGTGAAATTTGACTACCTTGCCCTATACCATTGGATAGGGAATCCTGACACGAGTCCAACGCAACTGAGTTTGCTGGAATCGGAGTCCGGATGAAGGTTCTGTGGGCGGTCAAACTTGAGGGAAGGCCAAAAGTTGACTTTTCCTCGAACCCCGTGCCAAGTGCTTAGCCCTATGTCATTAAATAGAGGGCTCCGATACGAGTTCAACGCAATTGAGTTTGCTCAGATCGGAGTTCAGATGAAGGAGATATGAGCTGTCGAAGTTTCCGAGCAGCAAAACCAGAAACTGCCCACGTGGCAGCCAATGCAGCAAAATATCTCAGGGACTAAATCTCAAATATCCAAAAATCATCAAATATCTCAGGGACTAAACCAAAATTCGCAGGGGGCAATCCGTAGATATCCAAAAGTGTCAAATCGATCGAATCGGTCGAATCGGTCAAGTCGAAGGGCAAATCCGTAATTTTTCGATTTGTATCCGGTCATGTATACCGGATACACAGCCTCTCCTTCATATCTGGACATGAAGACCGGATATATGAAGATATTTCTGCAGGATTCGCGCCACTTGACCGACAAGCTCGCAGCGGCATTTAATTTTCAAATGATTGTGTTTGTATCCGGACTTGAAGACTGGATACAAAGGAGCCTTAGTGTATCCGGACTTCAAGTCCGGATACAAAGGAGCCTTAGTGTATCCGGACTTGAAGTCCGGATACATTAAGTTTGCTTATAAATATCAAACAGCAGCTCATTTTCGGGGTTGGCTCCATTTTTGCTGGTTTCCCACTCCTTCTCCCCTTTGTTCATGCTCCGAAAAACCCCCATTTAGCCCCTCCTTGCCTCCCAAGTCCCAAGGAGACCATTTAGAAGCTTGTCTACTCCCCTTGATCCTTCTTTTTCTCCATTTTCTCACAACCAAGAGGAGGATAGGCTGCTGTTGGTGGCCAAAGGAGGAGCTCCAGCCACTGTTGAGCTTCAAAGAAGAATCTCTACACCACACGAAGGTCACGAGACCCCAAGGTATCGTTCCTTGACATGATTTATTCAACATATATTAAAATGAGCCTCTCTTGAGCATGATATAATTTTTGTTGTCTAAGCATGTCTCACCTGGCTAATCTTGGTTATCTTGTTTGCATGGGGGAGCATGTTCCCCCATTTTGGTCATCCATCTAATGTACCCCATATTTAAACCCCCTTCTCATCCTTTCTTGGTTGTTTTGTGTTGGTTATTAGCAATCTTGTGTATAGCCATGATGCATGCTTAGGCAACATGATAGATTTTGGCATGCTTGAATGGCTATGACCTCCTCTCCCTATTTAGATTGCTGTCTTGGGGGTCTCACTTGCATGCTCATTCTCTGCTTACTAGGAACATGTCTAGGTATGTGTATATATCACCATCTAGCATGAATTTACGTGCGTGGAAACATGATTTTGGCTCTTAGTTGTCCATTTGTTTAGTTAGTTCAATCTTAGCCTGGAAGTGTGCTTTTTGGTTTGGTATCATCTCATGTACATGCATTGTTTGTTTCTGTTGGGGGCAAGGGAACTAAGGCAAGGGATACGCGGACCCCTTTCCATTCTTTGTGTCTGTTTCGGAAAGGAGGGATGTGCTCATGGTCCCCCTATGCCTTTAGTGTAGAAAACCCCTTCTAGAGGAGCCAATTGGCTTCATCTGTACCACCGTGGGCCCACACGAGGGCCCACCCAAATGCTAGAACATCCCAAGAGACCCAAAAAACCAACCCCATGGCCAAAACCCAAAAAAAACAGCTTCTGTGTGTTGATCCGGTAACTCAGGCCGGATCAACAGAGCCCTGTGTGTAGCCGGTAACAGAATCCGGATACACAGAGACCACAGTGTAGCCGGTACTAGATACCGGATACACAGAGACCCATGTGTAACCGGTATCTCAGGCCGGCTACAATGCTAGGGTGCTGTTTTTGCCATTTTTGTGATTTTGTACAATATTTTGAATTGTTTGATCAAATCCGGGCGAACCAGTGGGGTTTCCGGGTCACCCGGAAACCCAAGATGGGCCATGGACCAACCCGGTCCAAATTGATTTCCGGTGGGCCTTCCAACGGGGCCCACCAAGCCCGACCAACTTATTTGTGCTTAAATAAGATAATTAAAAGATTTGAGTGGGCCGGACCACTTGAGGCCCACCCAAGCCCTGCTGGGGCCATGCATGCTTAAAGTAGGTTGTGGTTTGGCCGAGACCACGGGTAGGGCCTATCGGGCCCACCAAGCCCATGAACCCAACCAACTTAGGGTTTCAAACCCTAATCCAGGAAGTCTTGGGCTTTTCAAGCCCAAGCCCAGGTAAAGGGCCCCAAGCCCAATACTTGGCCATTTTGGCACAGATAATCAAAGATAAATTAAATCATTTGGAAACCAACTGTGGGGCCCACTCAAGGGCCCACAAAGCAATCCCCGCCCACTTTTTGCATAGAAATCACTTAAATAACCAAACTGAACTTCAAAGAAAAATCAATTCACTTGAACCAAAGCCCAAAGGGTCTCTCAGGTTTAGACCGAGGCCCACCAAGGGACACGTGGGCTCAACCAAGCCCACCAAGGAATCCACGGGCCTTCCAACGGGGCCCGCCCATGCAGACTCATCTCATTTTAAGCTAAAGAAGATAAAATCAAGTAAAGGGACCCACACCACTTTGGCGATCCCGCCAAACTTAACTAAATTGAATGCTGGACTAGGAATCGGGTGAGTGAGAGACCAACTGAGTTGACTCAAACCAGGGAAACCTATGGGACCCGTCACTTGACGGGGTGGTCTGGGGTGTCTATGGACTTCCCCAGACCGCAACCGAGAACCTACTTAGAATCTCAAGCCGCAGACCAAGCCTTAGTAAAAGAACTTAGGCACCCCAGGTGTCTGCCTGCACCCCATCAGGCAGTGGCGACTCCAAACAAATCCCGAGGCACGCATCGTTTTGCGTGCGCCTCGCCGTGCGGCCGAAATCGGGTGCGCACACATAGAAGATCCATTCACATCGAGTGACCAGGCTTCCGCAACCAATGGTAAAAAATCTGCATGGTTAGCCCAAAAATTAAAGAATTTAAAGGGGCGGTGAGCAGCAGAAGATTTTGGAAATATTGTCACAACAATGGGGCTGTGATCAGAGATAGTAGGTGCAAGTACTTCAGCTTCAGACGAAGTAAACTTATGCACCTAGTCCATATTCACAAGTGCCGGTCAAGCCTACAAGCAATTCTTCTTGTACCCTCACTTCTGTTGCTCCAAGAATGCAAGAAACCTTTGAATTTCAGATCAAAACAGTGGCAGTCATCAATGAAGTCATTAAATTCCCTAGTAGCAGTAGGATTGATATCTTTACCTCCAAACTTTTCTGATGCTAGGCGCACACAGTTGAAGTCACCTAGTATTAACCATGGCTGAACAGAAGAACATAGTTGAAGATCCCTCCATAATGCATTCCTTTGGACACTGTCATTGCTGCCATAAACAAATGAGACCAAACAACTTTCCTTTGTCTCAGTAACTTCAAGATAACAGTGCATATATTGATCAGAAGATGCCAACTTAAGTAACTTCACTTCGATAGGGTCAAAGAGCACCCAAATTCGGCCTTTCAAGGCCGCATTATAGTTGGTAAATAGCTCCCATTGGGAGCTATAAGATTCTTAATTACACCAGAATTTACTTCCCTTACTTTTGTCTCAACAAGGCAAATAACTTTAAGATTCTCAGCTCTAATCAAGTGCTTGACCTCGAGCTGCTTGGCAGGGTCATTTAGACCCCTTATATTCCATGAGGCGATTTTAAACATGGGTTGGAGCTTCATCTCCAGCCCCACAGACCACTTCTGAAGCATACAACTTTCCCTCACCTCTAGCATGTTTCATTGCCAGTTCATCGATTAGGATACCCTTCTTGGCTTTCCTTTTATGTTTCTTTGACTTTTTCCTCAAGGATAGAGCATTGGGATTATCTTGGTCAGCCTCCAAGCACTCAAATCTTTTTGGACTCTCCACGTCCAGGCTAGCGGTGTTGATGGAGGAGAGCCTATCATCGTCCATTCCCTCCACATGGTCATTGGAACACTCATCACATCCCACACATGCTGTACTTGAAGAGTCCCCTTGAGCCGATTGGTTAGGAACCACCATTTTTTGCTTTCCTTTTGATTTCACAGCCTCCCAGTTACTTGCTTGGATTTCCAGGTTGACACATTCCTTAAGGGGGGCAATGATGTTTTCTTCTTGGGGTGGAGGACCATTATTGCCAGTCACCTGAACATTGTTGATATCTTCATTTTGATTCATAGGTATCTCTACGATGTCTTCAAGATTAACAATTCTACCGGTGGGCACCCATACTTTAGCATGCTCCAGGTTCTTGCAATTCGTTTCGGCATGGCCGAAAACCTTGCAATGCGAACATTTGGGAGGTTTCCAGGAGTATTCAATGTCAATTTGAAGAACTTCTTCCTCATCATCAATATTTCTGCTGTTTAAATAAAGAATTTGAGGATATGAACAATCAATGTCCACTTCTACACAAACTCTAGCAAAGCTAAGTTTGGATTTGTGCTCAGTCGCCTCATCAAGGAATAGGGGATTGCCAACCCCACTTGCTAGGAAACTCAGGCCTGAGGGTGTCCAGAATTCCATGGGAACATTGAGAAGTTTAATCCATATAGGGATTTTACTTAACTCAGATCTTTGGAGCTGCATGTTGGAGTGCCATTCTTTGATAATAAACAACCTTCCAGCAAGGTGCCAAGGCCCTTCACGAAGAACTTTCTCTCTAATAGCTAGGTCTTGAAAACGGAAGATAAAGAAGCCATTCCCAACTTCAGAGACGTGGATAGCACTCCCTTTACCCCATATACGAGCTGCCAAATTTCGCACAACAGGGAGAGGGAGTTTTTTGTCTAAGAAGTGCCCTACAAGGCTGTCCTCCCATAGCTTTCTCCCCTCAATGACTACCTCGGGTGGAGGGGATATTACAATTCTTCCTTCAACCACTTGTGGTGCATGATATTGCAATTTCGATTTGGTAGAAGGTTTTTGGCCAAATAAGGAAGTCCACCTGTTAAGCCCTGCCTTGGCAGCAACATTACCAGCTGAGGGACGGCCTGAGTTGGTCAAAGAAGGCTGCTGCCCTGCAGCAACATCAGGCTGCAGACCTGAAGCACCAACAGTCTGCAAACCTGAAGCACCTGAAGCAACAACGTCGGACCTGTGCTGTAGTTCGTCAGTGGCAGCAAAAGCAGGCCTTGCAGGAGGTTGCAAATCAGGAACGCCGAAGTGGCTAGGGGGGGGGGGGGGAAGTTCTCATTTGAGATGAGCCCAGGATCTGCCATAGGGTCAAGCAGAGAACATGAAAACCACCTGACTTTTCAGATGCAAATCACTGAGAAGCAACACCGGAGAACCAATGCAACTAGAGCCCAAACTAAAATAAACCACGAACAGATCCAGTAATAGTGAGAACCAGTAACTCTCACAAACAAGTGAGATAATCCAGGAGCCACATGAGCAATAGCAGAATAATACGAACAAGTAGAATAATCAAGTAATAGGTGATAACTCACGAACAGGTGAAAACACGGGCCCAGAAATGCTGCCACACCCCAGAAAAATCAACTAACTGCCTTGAAATCCACTGCCTTGAACAATCAACGAACACAAGCAAAACTGTTGAACTGATTCGAACACGAACAGAACAGATAATTGCGAGCAGAACATAAGAATCAGATAAACGCGAACAGATCAGAAAATCCCGAACGGAAGAGATTGGCACGAGAAGAGCTGTTTGCAGGAGGTTGCAAACAGAAGAAAAACTCGAGCAGAAATGAAGAACCAGCTTATCGCGAGCAGAGCTGGAGAATCAGAATATCGCGAACAGATCAGATAATCACGAACAGAAGTGATTATCGCCAACAACCCAGAATCAGATAATCACGAGGAACTGAAGAACCAGAAACAAAACTCCCAGGAACACCACGAACGAAACTTGGCAAAGCTCCACACGGACAGATCTGATAACCACGAACGAAGCCAAGACAGCCACAGACAAGTCCCCACGCAGCCACAGACAAGTCACCACGAACTAACTGCCTCCACGAACAGAAAGACCACGAGCAGAAAGCCCCCAGGCACCGCGAACAGAAGAATAATAATCCACCAGGAATAATAATCCACGAACAGAAATCCACATCCACGAACAAAGAAATCACGAACAGATATCCAAATGGAACCTGCTGCCTCGCCTGCTTGCTCCACGAAAACTTGAACAGCTACCTTCAATGAACACACCTTTCGGACAGAACCACCTTGCTGTGACTAACTTCCCACGAACAATCGAACAGAAGTAGTCACGAACAAAACATGCTCACAAACAGTCACGAACGAAACCTGCTGCTCCTTCAGGCAACAGAAGCACAAAGCACAGAACACAAAAGCACGAACAGCAGCTAGCTGCTCCTTCACGTCTGCACCTTCAAGGTCACTGAACCATGACCCTATGACCTTCCCGAACAGGGCTACTAACCTTAAAATCAGAGATCTCCAGCAAACACCACTCTGCCGGAAAAAGAGAACCTTAAGACCAGAGAACCTCAGCACCACCAGAAACTCAGCGCCTCACCACCGGCACCTCAGTACCTCACCACCAGAACCTCAGAACCTCAGAACCTCAAAAGGGTTGGCCTAGTGGACAAGGCTTGGGGCCTGGGGGTATGCTCCCTCCAAGGTCTTAGGTTCAAAACTTCTCAGGTGCTATCAATTCTTTGGGGCTACCCCTAGGGCCTTTGGCCTAGTAATTACCCGGTTTGTGTGGGACGGGGGGACTGCACAAGCCCTTGGGGATTAGTCGTGGTGCGCGCAAGCTGACCCGGATACCCCAAGTTTCAAAAAAAAAAAAACAAAGCAACTTGAGAAGTTAAAGAATTTAAGGCATCAATTTCATGAACTCCCTGAACTTTTCTTGGTCCCAAACGATCTGATGGCCATTGGTAGTTATTTGAGGCCATTTCCTCAAGTAAATTGTATGCTTCTTCATATGGCTTCCCCATCAATGCTCCACTCGCAGCGGCATCCACAATTGTCCGTGTATTTGGACTCAATCCATTATAGAAAGTTTGGACTTGCAACCAATTGGGTAAACCATGGTGAGGACATCTTCTAAGCAAGTCCTTATATCTTTCTCATGCTTCATATAGTGACTCCATGTCGAATTGAGCAAAGGTAGTGATATCATTCCTCATCTTAGCCGTTTTTGATGGAGGAAAGAACTTTGCTAAAAATTTCTGAGCCAAATCATCCCACGTAGTGATGGTCATTGGTGGAAGTGAGTTTAACCAACCTTTTGCCTTATCTCTTAAAGAAAAAGGAAAGAGCCTCAACCTTATTGCATCATCAGAAACTCCATTGTGCTTGAAGGTATCACAAATTTCCAGAAAATTTGCAATATGAGCATTGGGATCGTCATTCGACATGCCATTGAATTGCATGGTTGATTGGATCATTTGAATGATGGCTGGCTTTATTTCAAAATTATTGGCTTGTATTGCTGGCCTTCTAATGCTTGTGTGAGCCCCGGTGACTAATGGCATGGCATAGTCTCTCAAAGCCCTGTTGTTCTCCTCTTCTTCAATTTGATTTGCCATTTCAACTGGAGAGTTATTCAAAACTTGCCTCTTCTCCTTGTCAACCGCCTAAAGGTACGATCAATTTCGGGATCACAAGGAAAGATTTCAGCACTTCTAGAGTGTCGCATACACAAGACCTGAAATAAAAATTAAAATCCAAATTAAAACTGAGAATAGATAGTATCAATATTAGTAAACAAATCAATCCCCGGCAACGGCGCCAAAAACTTGATGTACTTTTTCGCAAGTGCACGAATTCGTAACAAGTAATAAAGTGATGAAATAGAGTGTCGAACCCACAGGGAATGGTAGCTACTATCCTAAATTTTATTTGGATAATCAAAAAGTGAGATGGGTTTTTAACTAGCAATTGAAATTATTAACTAAGAAAATATTAGAGTAAGATTTAATAAGAGATTTAAAATACTAAGGCATTTGATTTCATCATAAAACAATCTGAATTAACTCTTAAATACACATGCTAATGAATTTTATAATCCAATTTGAAAGCGAAAATCCCTATTCTATCCAATGGTCTCTCTCGAGCACCAACGAACTTACCTTCCCACGATAACTCACTATATCTCTATGTGAATTTAAAAGCAACAAGGCACATTAAGATCTGTGGAGTTTCATGTCCAAAAACACAAAGCTACATAAACCATGCCAATATCTCTATCAACATGTAGAATATGGTATTTTATTACAGGACCTAAAATTGTATATCTCCTCTCGGTCTCAATACAATTATCAAATACAATTGAATGGTGATCAAATACTCAATTGGGTTAAGCACAATAATAAAATACTCAAATAGTGAATCATAAATCCTTTAGCAATAGTATTCAGAATTAAAACATCATGTTTAGATTACATCAAAGCCTTAGAAAGAGAAATTAGTTCATGACTGAATTAAGAATAACCATAAAAAACAGAGTATATTGAAAGAAAAAGAACAAAAGAGAAGAAAGAAAACTAATGATGATCCAAGCTTTGATTTCTTTGTGTTCCAGCTTCCTTCTCACGTTCTCAGCATCCATCTCTCTTCTCTTCACGTTCCAGCTCCTCCTTTATAGAAAATCACATAAGCTTGCCCAAAAATCCCTTAAAGAGAAAAAATAGGAACTTTCCTTCCAAGACTCCTAAGGAAGAGAGAACTTCCTTTCCTTGTATATCCACGACTTAGACCTCCAAAAACGACCTAATCTCCTTTATTAGAAACCCCTTAAAGTCCTCCTAAAAACTAGAAGAAGATCCCCAAGAAAAAGGAAACAAATCCGCAAAGTTCGGAATTTTATAACAGGTTTTTCGACTTGATCGTTCAAACGTTCATCGAACGCGGGTCGAACGCTCAAGTCAAAAAGTTGTTTCCACTTCTCTTGTTTGAACGTTCATCGAACGGTCAGCGAACACTGCTCATAATTTCTCTATTTTTCACCAACTTTGGAATGACAGGCGAACGGCCAACTCACGCTGCTCTCGGGTTTCTCTGTAGATCACCAACGTTCGAACGAACAGCGAACGGACAGCTCACGCTGCTCTCGGGTTTCTCTGCAAAACCCCAACGTTCGAACGACAAGCGAACATTCAGCAAACGTTGATCATATCTTCTAAAATTTGATTCCGATTGTTACGCCGTTTGAACCGTGACTTCTATAATCACCAAGAGTATCTCTACATCAACAAATTAGGCACAATTTAGACAATGAAAATAAAATGCAAAGATGAAAGACTTTGACAATTTCTAAGTAAAATTGGGAATGAAATATGAAATAAAACTAGATAAGTCATGAATTAAATGCTCTATAATGTGGTATTTTCATGACTTATCACATTTATCTTTTTAATATTACTTGGACTCACTTTCCAAAAAAAAAAAAACTAAGAAGTCTCTTCCTCCCATTATTTCGTACAAGGAGTCCCCCTTACCATGGGGACTCTGATGATCATGCAAAAAAGGAACCAAATGGTTAGAGACAATCAATAAAGTACAAACATGAACTTATTGCAAGAAACAAGCTCACAAGTGTTTTATTTCATTGTATATTGAACAAAAAAAGATACCACAACCTTTACCTTAAAATTAGCCTTGTTCTTAGATGTATGAGGGTCCCCAAATCGATGTAGACAATAGTTGGAGAGCTCCCTTTAACCTCAAAAAGGACTTCCCTTTTGCTCACAAAGGATTAAAAGAGAAAAGGGAAAATGAAAGGGATGGTTGGAAGGGTGTAATAGAGAGATCAAAGAGTGGTTAGAGGGTGAGAGAGGTGGGAGTGTTCACTGGTCGTGAGAGGAAGTGTGGGGATGAAGGGAGGAGAGACTTGTAAGAAAAAGTTGGAGAGCAAAAATGTAATGGCCGCCCCCTCAAAATGGGCTAATGAAGCCTATTTATATTCCATGACAACACAATTACTTTTACACTCTATGACCAAATGATCAACACTTTCAAAATGTGCCCTCTTTTTTAAAAGAACTAATGATGGCTTTTGAGCATTCTTCTCCGCCAAGCAATTGAGCTTATCCCATGTGCTCATTGATTTTTGATTTTCTTTTTGAATTATTTTAATTGTTAGATATTTAATCTATAATAATATTTTATTAAGATTTTTTGTTTGCTAGATGCAAGTGCTCTTTTAGTTTTCTTTTTGTTATTTATTTAATTCAATTAGTAGATATTTACAAAATATTAATATTTTATTATTAAATTTTTATTTTTTTTTTGTCTTTTCTTCAATTTTTGCCACATGTGCAGATTATTCGAAATTTTAACTGCTCATATCTTCCTCATCTGGTATCCGATTTCAACAGCATGATTCGTGAGGCAGCAAGGTTCGTGAGGCAACAAGGCTCGCTCGCTGGCTCTCGCCGGCGACCTCATCTCTCCGGCGGCTCTTTCGTGAGCAAGCTTGGGGAGCTGTTCCTGGTGTTCGTGAGGCAGTAGCTGGTTCGCGAGGCACCAAGGTCTGCTGGTGTTGAGTTTGTGGACGTCCTGGTTCGTTGAGGTTTTGGTCCGTAGAGGTTCTGAGTTCGTGGAGCAAGTTTGATTCACAGCTTCTGGTCCGTGGAGGTTCTAGTCAGTGGAGATTCTGAGTCCGCGGAAGTTCTGGCTTGCGGAGGTTCTGGTCCGTTGAGGTCCTGTGTTCTGTGTTCTGGTCCGTTCGTGGCCGTTCGGCGTTCTGAGTTCGTGGTGGTTCGTGGAGGTTCTAGTCAGTTGAGGTTCCAGTCTGCGGAGGTTTTGAGTTCGTGGACGTTCTGGTTCGTGGAGATTCTGAGTTAGTGGACGTTCTGGTTCGTGGAGGTCCTGCTCCGTGGAGGTTCTGAGTTCGTGGAGGCTCACGGAGGTTCTGGTTCGTGGAGATCTGAGTTCGTGGTTATCTGAGTCGCTTGTTAATAGTGCGGAGATTCTGGTTCGCGGAGATTCTGCTCCGTGGAGGTTCTGAGTTAGTGGACGTTCTGGTTCGTGGAGGTCCTGCTCCGTGGAGGTTCTGAGTTCGTGGAAGCTCACGGAGGTTCTGGTTCGTGGAGATCTGAGTTCGTGGTTATCTAAGTTGCTTGTTAAAGTGCGGCAGCTTGCGTGCGGCTTCTATGAGCAGTGCTGTGCTGCATAGCATTGGCCTTGCGAAGCGTTTCTGCATTGCTCATGGAGTCTGTCAGAGGTATTTCTGACCCTGAGAAGCTGGTTATCAGTGATAGTCGACTGGGTGACGATAACAGTCGATCGGGCCGGGAAGATGACCATACTCGGGCCTCGGGTTATCGGTCTGGTGATCTCGGGTTAAGCCCAGCTTTTAATTTGGATTTTCCCCCTTTGGGCGATGGCCTGCGCAGCAGGCCTGCGACTGATCTCCGCCCTGGCGCTCTCAGTTCTGAGCCTGCTCAATCAGGCTCGTCTGCAGGTCTTCCGCGCAGTGTGTCTGCAGGACTAGCCTCCTTCGTTGCTGACGAGGTCAGACCTTCTACTCCTTCCGAAGCTGCACGGTACAGAGGTGCTACTTCGGGAAAGAATTGGGTTGACCTCTTCGGTCGTGCTGCAGCAGCTAGGACGAAGCTCACCTTCCATGCTCCAGAGATAATTGATGGTAAGGTCATTGTTTGCCCCCCGCAAGAGGTTGTGGAAGAAGGTCATCGACTGTGGCAGGGATGTATCGTTGGGTACTTTCTGGACAGGAGTCTTCCCGTCAATGTAGTTAAATCCATAGCAGTCAAGTTGTGGGGAAACGTGGATATAACAGCCATTGATAATGGTTTCTTCCTCCTCAGAATTTCGGATTCCCAGCTCAGAGATAAAGTGCTCATGCAAGGCCCATGGTACATGGCCGGAAGACTCTTCATTACAAGAGAGTGGGAACCCAATCTCGTTCTTGAGAGATCCCAACTCTCTACAGTACCCATTTGGATCAAGTTATGGCATGTCCCATTAGAGCTATGGACTCCAACAGGCTTAAGTTTCATCGCCAGTGGAGTAGGGAAGCCCGTTTTCCTGGACGAAGCTACAGAGAGAAGATCCAAGCTTGGCTTTGCGAGGATATGTGTTGAGATAGATACTTCATGCTCATTCCCAGAAATAATCCACATGCAATATGGAAGTGAAAAAGAGCTGTCTTCTAATATCAAAGTTGATTATGCATGGAAACCTGCAAGGTGCTCTTTATGCAGCGTTTTTGGTCACCTGGAAAACCGATGTAGTCGGGTTAGAGCCAGAATTTGGAAGCCAACAGGAAAGGTGTTTACCTCGCTTGCTGAGATTTCAGATATTCACGAAGAAGAGGCCAATACGGATGGCAATGAATCTCGAGAGCAGGTGATCTCACCAGCAGGAGAGGATCCCACGGGTAGAAATTCCCAGGTTAGTGAGAGGAGCAATCGATCCAATGACGAATGGAAGCACATCTACAAAGGGAAGGAGGTCCTTGTTGTTGAAGAGGGCTTGGACGTATGCACTACACCTCCAGCGGAGACCAGTAGGTCCCATTCAGCTCCTTCTGTGGAACCGCAGGTGGCTGAAGAGATGGAGACGCATGGGGCGCCTAAGAACACAATGGATGATACGCATGGGTTGCATGGGGTGCTCGAGAAGGCTGATTCCAACCAATTCTCCAAGCTGTCGGATCTAGGCAGCATGGTCAGCCAAGAGACCTCGCCGGGTAGTGAGGGTAAGAAATCAAGAAAGAAAAAGAAGAAGCGGACCATCTTAGTGGATGAAATAGCTATTAGAGATGCTAAGAGTAAGACGGGGAGAGGTAATTCTCAGATGGCTTCCACCCGCAGTGGTGGCTCTCCCAATCTCTAATCGGAGTTATGGTTAATTGGGCCACCTGGAACATTAGGGGTCTCAATGACTTGGCCAAGCAGGCTGAGGTCAAGATGCTTATCAGTAAATGGAAGCTAAGTCTCATATGTATTGTGGAAACTAAAGTGCGGGAGGTCAACAAAGCACCAATTATCGCCTCCATATGTCCTTCGTGGCATTCCTTTGATAACTACTCCAGTGCCTTAAAAGGCCGAATTTGGGTGTGTTGGGATCCTCTCGACCTTTCTCTTCAACCATTACTAACCACGGATCAGCTCATTCACTGTGGTGTGACAATTTTGAAAACTAAAGACAATTTTGTTGCCTCGTTCATATACGGAGCCAATGATTGGAATCAACGGAAAGCACTTTGGCATGACTTGAAGAGCATCATTCCAGGTTGCCCATGGGTGGTAGTAGGGGACTTTAATTGTGTTCGCAACTCGGAAGAGAAGCTGGGCGGTAAACCAATCAACTACAAGGCAGCTAAGGACTTCAATACCTTCATTGACGATTGCTTGTTGGTTCAACTAAAGCAAAAAGGCCTCTTTCACACCTGGAGCAACAAAAGTTCTGGTAACAATTTAATTACATGCAAACTTGACAGGGCTTTGGTTAATCATGAATGGATGCAGGCTTTTCCTTCCTCCGAAGCGGATGCCCTTGCCCCCGGCATATCCGATCATTGTCCGATCTTGGTATCTATGGCTCAAGAAGCT
The DNA here is from genome assembly GCA_947561395.2 of Buxus sempervirens. Classification (NCBI taxonomy): domain Eukaryota; kingdom Viridiplantae; phylum Streptophyta; class Magnoliopsida; order Buxales; family Buxaceae; genus Buxus; species Buxus sempervirens. The sequence continues at coordinate 29,388,823 of OX387186.1, read as the reverse complement.
TATCAAGGCACAAAACCATTCAAGTTCTTTAACAACTGGTGCACGCACGCTGATTTCCTCCCTTTGGTTGAGCAAGCTTGGTCGATCCACATCTTTGGTACTCCCATGTTTAAGCTTGTTAAAAAGCTGAAGAACGTGAAAATGAAGTTAAAAGAATGGAGCCGCCTGAAGTTCCATAAGCTGCATGACCAAATCAGTATGGTTAGGACGGACTTGGAAGCTTGCCAAAGAACATTACTATCCTATCAGGGCGACCCCACCTTAGCGATTGAAGAGAAAAGCCTGACTGCTAAACTTGCACGTCTCTCAGCTGATCTTGAATCCCAAACAGGACAGAAGTCCCGAGTCTTATGGCTCAAGGAAGGTGATTCGAACACAACTTTCTTTCATCAATCCCTGACCGGAAGGAGAGCCAATAACAGAATCTCTAGCGTCTACCAGAATGGCACCAAGTTAACCAATTGGGAAGATATAAAGAATTGCTTCGAATCTTATTATCATAATCTCTTGGGGAAACAACCAGATGCATGGACAGGCAACGGGGAACTCATTGATGCTTGCATTTCAACGCAGATATCCGAAGCCCAATCAATGGAGATGGAGAAGGAGGTAACGGAGAATGAGATAAGAGATACCATGTTTAGTATGAATGAAGACAAAGCTCCGGGGCCAGACGGCTTCACTTCCAAGTTCTTCAAGAATGCTTGGAACATTGTGGGGAAAGACACGGTAGAAGCAATAAAAAGTTTCTTCTCATCCAAAACCATGTTGCAGCAGATTAACGCCACTCTTGTCACTCTCATTCCAAAATCTGGGAACCCAACAGTGGTAGGTGATTACAGACCAATTTCATGCGTGAATACAGTGTATAAATGCATCTCTAAAATTATTGCAAACAGGCTTAAAGCATGCATTTCAGATGTTGTGGGGCCTCAGCAAAATGCCTTCATCCCTGGGAGGTTGATGTCAGTTAATATTATGATTGTTCAAGAGCTTATCCACAATTATCACCAGAATAGAGGAAGACCGAAGTGTATTCTCAAAGCGGATATTATGAAAGCCTTCGATTCGGTAAGATGGGAGATCATTCCACACATCTTAAAGTCCATGCATTTCCCCCAAAAAGCTATTGCTTGGATTATGGCGTGCATCACGTCGACCTCGTTCTCTCTTGTCATGAATGGGTGTTTTGTGGGGTACTTCAAAGGTGCAAAGGGACTTCGCCAAGGTGACCCATTATCACCTTATCTTTTTGTATTGGTTATGGAGGTCTTCAATGGCATCCTCAATCGCAGGTCTTCCCAGGGCTTCATCCACCATCCAAAATGCAGGAGAATCAACCTCAAAAGTATGGCATTTGCAGATGATCTCATGGTCTTCATGAATGGTGACATGGATTCTATAAATACGGTGGTCAAAAGCTTGGAGGAATTTGGAATCCTTTTAGGTCTATATATGAACCCCGCCAAGAGCGTCATGTTCACCAATGCTATCTCCCAACAAGTCAAGGATTTTGTCACCTGTACCTTGAAGGTTCCCATTGGGGGGTTGCCCATTCGCTACCTTGGGCTCCCAATCATCTCTACACGTCTCTCCCTGCGGGACTGTGAGCCTATCATATTGAAGATTCAAAGCAAAATCCAATCCTGGAAAGCTAGGATGCTCTCCTTTGCGGGTAGAGCGCTACTGATTCAAACTGTCCTTTTCTCCACCTTGGTTAATTGGCTATCTGTATTTATCCTCCCAAAGCAGGTTATCAATGAAGTAGAGAAGTTTTGCAGGAACTTCTTATGGTCGGTCAAGGAGCATCAAAGGAAGATAGTACCTGTGAAATGGGAAACTGTGTGCTCCCCCAAGGAGGAAGGCGGGCTCGGTCTAACTGATATCCAAAAGTGGAACAAGGCAGCAATGATGAAGCATGTATGGCGATTATTTACTTCCACCTCATCCATCTGGGTTCATTGGACCAAGGCCTACTTACTACGAGGCAGGAGCATCTGGCAATTAAAGCCTCCTACTTCAGCAACGTGGGTATGGAATAAGATTCTAAAATGTCGTGACAAGGCCATGGACTTCATCAAGCACGAGATTGGGAATGGATTACAGACTAGTCTCTGGTGGGATAACTGGCACCCCAAAGGCATGCTCTTGAGGGTCTATGGCGAGAGAATGAGATACGATGCGGGACTTCCACTCAATGCCCCAGTGGCTGCCGTCATCCTCCAGAATTCGTGGCAGCCCCCTATTGCCCAAAGCTATGACCTCCTTGAAGCCTGGGACGACCTCCTTAATCTCCCAATCCCTGACCAAAGCAAGGATGACAAGGTCGTTTGGCGACTGACTGCTTCAGGTATGTTCTCCATCAAGTCTGCTTACCATGCATTGAGAACAATAAATCCAAATGTACCATGGAGTAACATCGTGTGGTTTAAGGGGTGCATCCCAAGACATGCTTTTATCCTATGGTTAGCAATTCATCACCGTCTCCTGACTCAAGACAGACTCCTAAGAATGAATGTCATCAACACCTCGAGGTGTGTCCTTTGCCAAAAAAGCATTGAAGATTTGAACCATCTTTTCTTCCAGTGTGAGTATTCTGCAGCAGTATGGTCCGATATTATGAAGAGAAATTGTGTTTCAGTCAAGCCAAACCAATGGCCACTAATCATCAATTGGGCTTACTCCTACTGGAAGGGGAAAGAGCTCCAGCATGCAGTTGGGAAATCTTCCTTAGCAGCGATGATATATCACCTATGGAGAGAAAGAAATGCAAGGCTCTTTCAAAACAAAGCCTCACCTCCTGATCTACTCCTCAAGGTGATCACTACAGATATCAAGATGAAGTTTGGCCTATCTACAGAAGCCGTGAAGGATAACAGGCGAAATAGAATGTTTTTTTCAAATTGGGAAATTACCCCAACATTTGTGTAATAGGCGTATGTCCCTCTTGTTCGGTTGGGTCTGCGTACCCCATGTTCCTTGTTGCTTTCCTAGGCTTCTCATCTCGTAGGGTGCCTACGTTTGTTTGGGCTTCATTGTAACTACCATTCTTTAATATATTCTTGGACTCACTTTCCAAAAAAAAAAATTGAAATCCTCTATCCACTGAGCCAGAGTTTAGCAGCAAATTCGGATTTTTTAACAGAAGTGCAAAGTCGCGTCCCGGAGCCAGTTTTGCTCATATCTCATTATCTGGGACCCTGATTCCAGCAAAATCAGTTGCATTGGAATTGTGTCAATGTGCTCTTTCTGTTGATATCCAATTGAGCAGCTGATTTGGGATTTAGCAGAAAGCCAATTTATTCTATTTCCAAATTTGACTGGCCCATAACTTCTTCATCCGGACTCCGATTTGGGTAAACTCAGTGTTGTTAGATTCGTGTCGGAATCCTCTTTCCAATGATATGAAGTTTAGTGGCCAATTTGCACCCGATCAAAAAGTCAAAAATTTGACCCATTCAGGTTTGACTTTTTCAATTAGGGTTTCATTCTTTCATTTTTTTTCAGGGTGCAAAAATGAGGTGCTGACACCTCCCACACGAAATGATGACCTCCCACATGGGAACCTTTTTTTTTTTTTTTTGGAAGGTAAGTCCAATTGATAATAATAAACAAATATTTACAAATAAAGCTCAAGCATAAGAAACCGAAAACAAACATGCCCCTTATAGCATTGAGGCTCACAACACAATGATAACGAACATCATTACACAAGATCCCATGTAAGGTTCCAACTAGTAACTAGGTGACGATGCAAAGGCGAATCTGGTAGCACCACTCGTTGAAAATTAGCTTTGTCTCAAACATCAGCTACAATGGTGGACTCAAGTAGTTGCCATGGCATATACGTATTCCTGAAAATCCGACGATTCCTCTCTTTCCAAATATGATAGACAGTAGCTGCAAGAGATAATCTGAAAATGAATTGGGCGTGGGGACTACCCAAACTCATGGAAGAGGCCCAATGCACAAAATCAACCCAAGTGCGGTTAGCTCTAGTTACACTAGTACGGTGGAGGACGGGCTACCAAATTTGGGAGCTAAAGTGACACTCAAAGAACAAGTGTGTATGTGTTTCAGAGTTGAGCCTACACAACACACATGTTGTTTGAGTGGTAATGTTCCTTTTGCATAACCGATCACGAGTAAAAAGTCTTTGGTTCAATGCAAGCCAAAGGATGAAAGCTTGCTTGGGTATGTGCTTAGGGAACCAGACGATCCCATACCACTCCACTTGATTTTGGCCGAAGTCCAACCTCTTATACGCACTAGGAATGTCAAACATACCTGATTTCGATGGAGTCCATAACATTACATCCTCTCGGTCCAGTGTGATGCCTTTTAGTGCTTCAAGCTTAGACCAAACTTCAAGTAAATCCGGAGAAGCCGCAACGGGGGGATCCCATTCATGGCAGGAAATTATAGTGCATACCTTGGCTTGCATTGAAAGACCAGAGTCATATATCAGCCGGTAACCATACCTATTGAATAGAGGTCCATCCGGGTGCCAATTGTCATACCACAGAGATGTGCTCATGCCATTGTATATCCTTATCTTTACCAAGTGTGCCATGTCCCGCCTTAGTTTAAGGATCTTCATCCATGCCCATGACGAGCTTGCCGGTGTGTTAATGACCCACAGGTTTCGTTCCTTAAGAAGATACTTATGCACCCATCTAACCCACACCGAGTCACCCTTCATCAGAATTTTCCATAAGAGCTTCATGGTTGCTGCTTTGTTCCATACGTGCAAGTTGAGTAGGCCAAGCCCACCCTCACTTCTTGGAGCACATTTACTTTTCCAGCTAATAGGGTTCAACTTACGCTTAAGATCTGGTCCAGACCACAAGAACCTCCTAGATATCCTTTCCAATTCATATTTAACCCTTTTAGGGAGTGTAATGTAGATAACCAGTGCACCTTGATAGAGAACAAAACTGCTTTGATGAGAGTGAGCTTACCCGCATAGGACAAGCTTTCTACCCTTCCATGATTGAGTCCTTGCCAAGACTTGGTTGATAAGTGGTTCACAATCCTTCCATGAGAGCTTTGATGTGATGAGGGGAAGTCCAAGGTACTTTACCGGCAAGTCACCAATAGGAAAACCAGATACTGAGCTAAGATCAGCTTGCACACTTGCATCCACTCCACTAAGATACATGGCACTTTTTTGCTTGTTAATTTGGAGTCCTGTAAGTTGCTGGAAATCTTCAAGAGCTCTAAGGATGCACTGAACCGAGGCCCTGTCTGCTTTAGAGAAAATGAATAGATCGTCAGCAAAACAAAGAAGTTTAAGGCCTATAGCCTCACACCTGTGGTGATAAGAAAACCCCTGGCTAGTGCTTTGCTCCAACACCCTATGAAATATCTCCATCACCATGACAAACAAATAGGGTGACATGGGGTCACCTTGCCTTAGCCCTTTCGCTCCTTTAATGGAATGAAAGTAGACTGATAGCTTCCCACAATGTCCCCCACAACAACCTTGAGCCTGTTAGCAATTATTTTCGAGATGCACTTATAGAGAGTATTTTTTTTTTGGAAGGTAAGTCCAAAGTGTATTAATGAAATAGAAATTTACAATGAGGTGCCATCCTGGTTTAAACCAACCAGTGCCTTAAAGCAAGACAAACAAATACAAGAGTCCCAACCGTGGGTAGAAAGCAAATGTGGTAGACAACAACACCTAATGAAAGCAAGTACAACTAGACTAGCTTAGTGAACCAGTTCCCATGCCAATCTCCAGTTGCTCACGAGCTGCCTATGGAAAGGTGTGTCTGGTAGTCGCACTCGATCCATATTGGCTTTTGTATGAATGTCAGAGATGATAGCATTCTCAAGTACTTGCCATGGAAGATAGGAATTTTGGAAGATCCGCCTATTTCTTTCTCTCCAAATATGGTACACCGCGGCTGCCAATGAAAGATGGAGAAGTGAACGTGCTTTGGCATTTCCCACCCGAAGTGTTGCAATCCATTGCACAAGATCCCTCCAAGGCTGGGTTGGACTGTGAACACAATTAAGTGACATGATACAACTCCAGATTTCCTTAGAGTAATCACAATCAAAAAATAGATGATCATGAGATTCATCTCTTCGTCTACAGAAGACACATTTGGGCTGTTGCACAATTCCCATTCTATGAAGCCGATCACATGTGAGAAGCCTTTGGTTGCTTCGTGAGAGGTTCCTGTGTCGTTGGCTGGTGGGTCCTAAGCTGGTTCGTGAGCAAGACGCTTTCTGGTTTGAACAAGGAGCTACTGGTTCGTGTAATGGTGGTCGTGTGCTGGTGGCAGTGAGCTGGTGGGGGTGACCTGGTGGTTGTTGTTGTGGCAGTGGAGGTGATTCTGGTTTTGTGAGTTACGGGTTCTGGATTTGGACACACGGGTCGTGAGCACATTCTTTGAAGCCAGGTAGTCAGCAGCATCTGCGCAGCAAGGTCTTGGAAGCATCTGTTCGTGAGTTTTTTATTGTTCGGTGATTGTTCGCCCGGATTATTGTTCGTCCGTTTGGGTCCTTGTCCCTGGTTCGTGGCACCTTGTTGTGCTCTATTATTCTGTCTGGTTTTCCGGCAAGAAGGTAAAGGCCTGTTCTCATGGTGACCTGAGTTCATGTACCCATTGAGGTTTCGTGCGGGCTTGCGGTCTGAGTTTCGTGAAGTCTTGAGTGATATTGTCTGTTCGTCGCTGCTTGAGTTTCAGATCTGGTTCTGGTCTGGCGTTTGGTGTGCCTCTGACCTGGGAGCTCGGGAACAGATTTGTGATTCTGGTCGTGAGTTGGAGGAACAGGGTGGCTGTGCGATTGGGTGGTTCGGGGCTTCTGGTCGCAGGTTTTTTGTGATCGTCCTGGATTTGATATTCTGGTTTGCTTGTGATATTTCGTGGACTCTTGCTCTTCCTGTGAGCTCTGCCGAAGTTGTGTCTGCAGTTGGTGGTTTCCGGCATACTGGTTCAATAAACCAGAATGGATTACCACTCAGGCAAGGACTTCCCGCCCTTGGGAGCTTCGGCTACGTCCTCTGTAATGGCAGAACCTGGCATGGGTGCCTTGCCAGTCCCTGACGGTCATACAAATGTGAATTTTCGGGAGTCTAATGCGTCTGCGGCTGGGAAGACAGTGGCAACAGTGGCCATTTCGGGTATGGCTGAGCAGCATGTGGCAGCAGCAACCAATGTGGGCGTGACTGAGAGGTCTGTGGCTGCAGACGATAACTTGGGTTGGGTCTCTCACTCGCCAGAAGTTATGAAGGCAAATGGTGAACCCAAAGCAGCTTGGTCCAGCCTATTTGAACCGAATTTTCAAATAAAATCAAAGCTTAATTTCTTCAGGCCTGAAGTTGATGAAGGAAGGGTCTATGTTAAACCTCCTCCTGAGGTTGCAGCTGAAGGTGCTAAGGTGTGGCATGAGTGTCTTGTGGGTCATTTTCTTGACAAAAAATTGCCTCTTGCAGTCGTGAGAAGCCTGGTTAACAAGCTGTGGGGCAAGCAGGGAGCAATCCAAACCGTTGAGATGGGTGATGGATTCTTCGTATTCACGTTTGCTAATGCCCAGATGCGTGAGAAGGTGTTTCAAGCTGGACCTTGGCACCTTGGTGGAAGGTTGCTCATCCTTAGAAAATGGGAGCCAAACTTGCAATTGGTGAAAACCCAATTGACGAGGGTACCTATATGGATAAAATTGTATGATGTTCCTATGGAATATTGGACTCCGTTGGGGTTAAGCTATATTGCTAGTGGTGTGGGACGACCTCTTTGGCTGGACGACATGACTGAAAAGAGGCTAAAACTTCAATATGCCCGAGTATGTGTTGAAGTTGAGATTGACTGTGAATTTCCAACGTCCATTGCTCTTGACACAGGTGAGGAACAACTTGAAATTACTATTGAGTATACCTGGAAGCCGTGTAAGTGTTCTGTATGTGAAGTGTTTGGCCATACTGAGAAGAAATGTCCGAAAGCTACGAAGGCGTGGGTCCCCACTGGGAGAACTATACAGAATGACAATGTACCTCATATAGAAGTTGATGGAAGTGCTCATGGCCAGGGTGACCACGTCCAAACTACTCATGATATTGCTAACCCGCCTATGGGTGATGGTTGGAGTTCCACAAAGCAGGTGGACCAATGGAAGAAAAGAAATAACAAGGGCAAAGAGGTTATTGATGTTGATGTTGCTGTGAGTACCCCGAACTCAAGTAGCCAATTGGAAGAGCCCGATGTATCGGGTATGCTGTCCCAGCAGCAAGGAGATGAGTACCAAGCACCGAGACTTCAACGAGATATGAGTGCTATGGAGGTGGATAGGGAGACTATGGCTCAACCGACTTCTTCCATTGTCTTACAGGATGAACACATATCTATTACTCCAAACAGGTTCCACATACCAGATCTTGATGTCAGTGATTCTACTGACCCCAAGGGTAGTACTGTATCCTCTTCATCCCGTAAAAAGAATAGAAAGAAGAAGAAGATCTTTGTCGATGAAATTGCTATGAAGCATGCAAAGAAGAAGTCTTCAGTGGACATGGGGCTAGCAGGGCCTACTAGTGGTGGTGGTAGGGGGGGGGGGGGGGGGGCTATCATCCCATGATTAACTTTGCTATATGGAATATACGGGGCCTAAATGGTCCTGAGAAACAAATGGAGGTGCGTAATTTGATTAGTACAAGGAAGCTAAGTGTATTGGCAGTAGTGGAAACGAAAGTTCGTAGCATCAATGCCCAAGTTGTGAAAAACTTGATTGCTCCCAATTGGGAGATGATTGCTAACTATGATAGTGCGTTAAAGGGTCGCATTTGGATTTTGTTTAACCCCGGAGAGGTTATAATCCAGAAGCTTGATACTAGTGACCAGTTTATCCATTGCTATGTGAACATTGTTTGTTTACAAAAGATCTGTTTTCTTACAGTGGTCTATGGGTCAAATGATCCAATGGAGAGACGGAGCTTGTGGAGGCAGCTGCCTCGTTTTGTTTCATCACATCCATGGTTAATCATGGGTGATTTCAATTGTGTACGTCAGGCGTCTGAGAAGGTTGGAGGTAAGCAAATAAATCATCGTAATTCAGCAGATTTTAATGATTGTATTGAGGCATGTGAAGTGGATGAGCTTAAGGCCAAGGGGTTTGTACATACATGGGCAAATCAGAGTGTGGGGCGAAGCAGAATATCATGTACTCTTGACCGTGCACTGGTTAACCTGGATTGGCTTAATGAAATGAGCCCTTCGGAAGTGGAGGTACTTAACCCAGGTATATCTGACCATTCTCCTCTTGTGATCTCAATTTTTCCTCAGTGGCAGCAAGGCAAAAAGCCATTCAGATTTTTCAAGTTCTGGACGTACAAACCTGATTTCATGGCTCTAGTTGGTGAAGCTTGGCAGATGAATGTGTGGGGTTCCCCCATGTTCCGAGTTTCAAAAAAATTGCAAGCAGTAAAAATGAAACTGAGGCAATGGAGTAAACAAATGAAGTTCTCTCAACTCTCCTCTCAGGTTAATGATATGAGAAGAAATCTTGAGAATGTGCAGAAGCTATTGCATGATGATCCTCATAACCTAGCTCTTGCTACCCACCAGACACATCTCAGGCATTCCCTTGCATCCTTGCTGCGATGTGAGGAGTCCCAAATCAGGCAGAAATCGAGAATCCAATGGCTACAAGAGGGTGACAGCAACTCTAGTTTTTTCCATAATGTGGTAACATCAAGAAGGGCAGTGAACAACATATCTTCTATTATGACTGATGATGGCACCAAGTTGACTGACCAAGGGCAAGTAACAGGTCATGTGGTGAATTATTTCCAAAACCTACTGGGCGAAGATGGCATTGGACAGGCTCATGATATGCCCCCATTCTCAAGATCTATATCTCAAGACCAAAAAGTCAATTTGATGGCGGATGTCACCCATGATGAGGTTAAAACCACGCTTTTTTCCTTAAAGGATGATAAAGCGCCAGGTCCTGATGGTTTTTCTCCCCTATTCTTCAAAAAGTGTTGGGATATTGTAGGGGAGGACACAGTGGAAGCAATCTTGAGTTTCTTTAAAGATGGTAGCTTGCTTAAACAATGGAACACTACAGCAATTTCTTTGGTGCCGAAGTGCCGGAATCCAAGTAAGATGTTTGACTTTAGGCCTATTTCTTGTGTCAATACCCTTTACAAGTGCATCTCCAAAATACTTGCAAACAGGCTCAAGACTGTTGTGGGGGATATTGTTGGTAGTTATCAGTCGGCCTTTATCCCAGGTAGAGGAGCTGCAGAGAAAGTGCTTCTTACTCATGAATTACTGCATAATTACCACTTGAGGGGCACCCAGAAATGTGCTCTTAAAGTGGATATCCGGAAGGCGTATGATTCAGTTACATGGGGGAGCATAAGGGCAATGTTAGTTGCTTTGAATTTTCCAGATAGGTTTATATCTTGGACCATGGAATGTGTGACATCCCCCTCATATTCGGTGATGCTTAATGGCCATCTGGTGGGGTTCTTTAAAGGAGCAAAAGGGTTACGGCAAGGTGACCCTATGTCGCCCTACCTTTTCGTCATGGTGATGGAGATTTTTCATATGGTGCTGCAGCAGAATACAAGCCAAAATTTCACTTATCATCACAGGTGTGAGGCTATAGGTCTTAAGCTTATTTGTTTTGCTGATGACTTGTTCATTTTCTCTAAAGCAGACAGGGATTCAGTTCAATGTATTCTTAGAGCTCTTGAAGCATTCCAACAACTCACAGGCCTACAAATTAATAAGGAGAAGAGTGCTATGTACCTTAGTGGAGTGGATAACAGCATGCAAGATGAGTTAAGCAGCTTGTCTGGGTTTTCGATTGGTGACTTGCCAGTTAAGTATCTTGGCCTTCCCCTTTTCACATCTAAGCTATCATGGAAGGATTGTGAACCACTCATCAATCAAGTAATGGCAAGGACACAATCGTGGAAGGGTAGGAGTTTGTCCTATGCGGGTAAGCTCACTCTCATAAAAGCCGTTTTATTTTCTATTAAGGTTCACTGGCTTTCTACATTTGTCCTCCCCAAAAGGGTTATATCAGAATTGGAAAGGATATCCAGGAGGTTTTTGTGGTCAGGGCCGGATCTCAAGCGCAAGATGAATCCTATCAGTTGGAGAATTATATGTACTCCAAGACATGAGGGTGGGCTAGGCATTCTCAATTTGCATGTATGGAACAAGGCAGCAACCATGAAGCTTCTATGGAAAATCTTGCTACAGGGTGAGTCGATGTGGGTTAAATGGGTGCATAAGTATCTTCTTAAGGATCGAAATTTGTGGACCCTTACCACACCGGCTAACTCTTCATGGGCATGGAGGAAGATTCTTAAGCTTAGGCGGGACATGGCTCACCTGGTAAAGGTAAGAATTTTTAATGGCATGAGCACCTCGTTGTGGTATGACAATTGGCACCCGGATGGACCATTATTTGTTACGTATGGGTATCGGCTGATCTATGATTCGGGGCTTTCAAGACAGGCTACAGTGAGCACTATAATTTCTGGTCATGAGTGGGACCCTCCGGTTGCAGCATCGCCGGATTTAATTCAAGTCTGGTCTAAACTTGCAGCACTTAAGGACCCAGTCCCGGACCGTGAAGATGTTCTGATATGGATGCCATCAAAGTCAGGTATGTTTGATATTGCTAGTGCATATAAGAGTTTGGATATTGGTAGAGACCGAGTGGAATGGAATGGGTTGGTCTGGTTTCCCAAGCATATACCCAAGCAAGCTTTTACACTATGGCTAGCAGTGAATCAAAGGCTTCTTACTCGTGACCGGTTGTGCAAGAGGAACATTACCACTCAGGCAACTTGTGTGTTATGTAGGCTTAACCATGAATCACATGCACACCTGTTTTTTGAGTGTCCGTTTAGCTCCCAAATCTGGCACCCTATCCTTCAACGTACTGGTGTAACTAGAGTGAACCGCCCGTGGGTGGAATTTGTGCATTGGGCCTCGACTTTGAGCCTGGGTAGCCACCACGCCCAATTCATTTTCAGGTTGTCCCTTGCAGCTGCTGTGTACTATATATAGAGAGAGAGGAACCGTCGGATCTTCACAAACTCTTATGTACCTTGGCAACTTGTTGAGGCCAACATAGTTGCTGATGTTAAGGACAAAGCAAATCTTGATCGAGTGATACTCCCAGATTCACCACTACATCGTCACCTAGTCACTAGTTGGAACCTTAAGTGGGATCTTGTGTAATGTTTGGTTGTGTTCCATGCATGCATGTTGTGAGCCTCAATGTTATAAGGGGCATGTTTTCCTTGGTTTTTTTGGTTTGAGCCTTATCCTGTAAATATTTTTTTCCTTATTAATATCACTTGGACTTACCTTCCAAAAAAAAAAGCCTTTGGTTTATGGCCAGCCACAAAAGGAAAGCATGTTTTGGGATGTGGTTGTGGAACCATACCAAGTCATGCCACACAACTGAGGCCCTTCGAACTTGTAAGCTTTGGTAGGCACTACTGATGCTAAAGAACCCTGTCTTTGAAGGTACCCAAAGCAAAACATCATCAATATCAGCTATTGGCTTGGGAAGCTGGTCAAGTTTGTCCCATACCTCAAGCAAATCAAGGGACACAGCAACTGGCGGGTCCCAATCATCTCCTGCAATAATAGCACTCACCTTGGCGTTGCTTGGAAGCCCAGAATCATAGATAAGTCGTTGGCCATAGGTTGAGTACAAAGGACCATCAGGATGCCAATTGTCATACCATAACGATGTTTGTTGGCCACTATGGATCTTCCTCTTAACCTGCAAAGCCATATAAGACCGTGTTCGAAGCACTTTTCTCCATGCCCAAGAGCAAATTGATGGTATGTTAAGAGTCCAGAAATTGCGGTCCTTTACAAGGTACTTGTGCACCCATCTAACCCATAGGGAGTCATGGGAGGAGAGAATCTTCCATGCGTGCTTCATGGTGGCAGCTTTGTTCCATGTGCATAGGTTAAACAAACCAAGGCCCCCCTCCTTGCGTGGCGTGCAAACTACATCCCAACTTATGGGATTCATTTTATGCTTGAGCTGCGGCCCTGTCCAAAGGAATCTTCTACATATCTTTCCAAGCTCATCAATCACTCCTTTAGGTAAGATAAAAGATGACATCCAATAGAGAGTATTCACACATGATATAGGTCTAAAATCAGACATCTTACTTGGATTGTGACTCCTCGGCACCAATGAGATTGCTGTAGTGTTCCATTGCTTTAGTAATCTCCCGTCTTTAAAGAAGCTCAGGATTGCTTCCACTGTGTCATCTCCTACAATATCCCAACACTTCTTGAAGAATAAAGGAGAGAAGCCATCGGGACCTGGTGCTTTATCATCCTTCAAAGAGAAAAGAGTGGACTTTACTTCATCATGCCTAACATCAACAATCAGGATGGTTTTTTGGTCATGGGTTAGAGTTCTTGAGAAGGAGGGCATAGCATGACTTTGTCTCACCTCATCCGAACCCAACAGGCCTTGGAAATAATTAATAACATGGTTTGTGACTTGCCATTGATCTGTCAATTTGGTGCCTCCATCAGTCATAATACATGAGATGTTGTTCACTGCCCTTCTTGAGGTGACCACATTATGAAAGAAAGTAGAGTTACTGTCACCCTCTTGCAACCATTGAACTCTCGATTTCTGCCTAATTTGGGACTCTTCACATCACAACAAGGATGATAGAGAGTGCCTGAGATCCTTTTGATGTGTCGCAAGAGTAGAATTGTGAGGATCATCATGCAATTGCTTCTGCACGTTCTCAAGTCTTCATCTCACATCATGCACATGGGAAGAGAGTTGAGAAAAATTCATTTGTTTACTCCATTCCCTAAGCTTCAGCTTTACTGCTTGCAATTTCTTTGCAACTCGGAACATTGGAGAACCCCAAACATTAAGCTACCAAGCTTCACCAACTAAGGCCAAAAATTCAGGTTTATATGTCCAAAACTTAAAGAATCTAAAGGGTTTTTTGCCTTGCTCCCATTTCGGGAAAATTGTGATCAAAAGCGGGGAATGATCTGAGATACCTGGGCTAAGCACCTCTACTTCCGAAGGACTCATTTCATGCAGCCAAGGAAGATTAACCAGTGCACGGTCAAGTGCACACGATATTCTATTTGCCTTTCTACCATGGGAGCCTTGAGAACAAGTGAAGAAAAAAGAGAGGAGAAACAGTAAAAAAAAAGGGCTCAAGATAGCCAAGGATATGAACATATTCACAATGCATTCATTTTTTATGTGAAACAAAACCTCATATAAACACTCACCTTAGAGTTGTTTTTCTACTTGGGTAAGTGATGATCCTCTGGTGGACGTGGATAGTAGCTAAAAGCCCTCCTAGGCTCCACCAAAACTCTCCTCCTTGTCCTTTTGTTGATAAGAAAGGGAGAAGGAGATGAAAGATCAAGTTTAGGGAGGGGGCAATGGGGATTTGAGAAGAGGGTGGATGGTTCGGAGGTGTATGATGCCTAGGAGATGAAGGAAGAACAGTTAGAAAACCACCAACCCTTGCTTACTGTTCGGATTTTCTATTTATAGAACACAAAGACAAAACCGCACAGTATGTGCGGTTTGGTCTAAACCGCATGATATGTGCGGTTCGGCCATGTCTTTTCAACAATCATTAGGGGACAAACTGCCGCAGGCACAGGCTGACGAAAAGTGAACCGCACTTTTTTTTTTTTTTTTGGAAAGTGAACCGCACTTACAGTGTGGTTGCTTTTCGTTCACCGCGCGCTGCGATTGGCTCGCACAAATGGTGGCCGAGTTGACGGCTTTCAGATTTGCCCTTTTTCTCCCCCTTTTGGCTTGAGTTGAAGGCTGAGGTGACTCAGCCGCCCACTCGGACGAATCATGCTCCTCCAATTTTTATTATTTCCCATTTATCTTAACTAGTTTAATTAAGACATTTTAAACTTTGACTAATTTGCCCCTGGGACTGTTTTGCTCATATCGTTTCCATCCAGGCTCCGATTCATGCAAACTTAATTGCGTTGGAATCGTGTCGGGATTCTCTACCCATTGGGATAGGGTATAGCAATCAATTTGGGCTCAGCCAGAAATTCACTTTTTGTACCTTAGGGTTTTGAGCTGTTTTGCTGTTTTTTTAGCACATTTTTTGGTTTGATCAAAATTTGGGTGCTTACAGGACCCAAGTTTGTCTCATGAAAGGGGGAGGCCCCTACCCTTCCCCCCTTCTTCTTTGGTTTCCAAAAGAACCACCAAAAGTGGTCAAATGAGGTTCCCCCCTCATTCCCGAACCATCATGGGCCCACACAAGCCTTAGAAAGCCCAAGAAACCAGAGAACCCAAACTCCCAACAAAAATTGCAAAAAATAGTTTTTTAAGCTTGACGGACAACTCAGGTCGGTCAAGCAGGTTTTTCAGTATATCCGAAATCATATTTTGGATACACTAATTTTTTGTGTATCCGAAACCATATTTCAGATACACTGATTTTTAAGTGTATCCCGAAATATAATTTCGGATACACCCAGAAAAATACAAAAAAATGCATATTTTGTTTTTTTTTTTTTTTGGAAGTTAAGAAAGTTCCATTAATAAGTAAAATAAATGTACATCAACTGCCTTAGCTAAGGCACACCTCAACCAATGTGAGATCAAGACTGCCCACTTTTACAAGAAACAAGGCGAACATTCCACCTTAAATGAAAATAAAAAAAGTACATCACAAACCCCCCTACCCACCATTATAGCCTGAATGATGGAACAATGCCCCAGTTACCACATACTTCTCTATTCAATGGGGTGTCTTTCAACTTACTTTGAGAGACCCCATATTTCCCTCTGATGTCTTCCACAATAAGAGTTGTTAAGTTCTCAGTTGGGATTGCCTTGTTTTGGAAGATACGTCTGTTTCTTTCTCTCCAAACATGGTACATGGTTGCTTTAACCTTTTTTTTTAAATCAAATAAATCCCATAGGTTTTGGGTCGACCCATGACCCAAGATGGGCTTTGGGCCCGACAAGCCCAAATCAAGTATCTTTGGGCCTTTCAACGGG
Source organism: Buxus sempervirens (assembly GCA_947561395.2). Classification (NCBI taxonomy): domain Eukaryota; kingdom Viridiplantae; phylum Streptophyta; class Magnoliopsida; order Buxales; family Buxaceae; genus Buxus; species Buxus sempervirens. Next base: position 29,372,791 of record OX387186.1, on the reverse strand, counting down.
GCCCACCCATTCCAAACGAAATCAACCAAAGCCGAAAGGGGTTATCCAACGTAACCCCAAACGGGACTATGGCTTTTACTAAAGCCCAAATTGGTATCTGTGGGCCTTCCAACAGGGCCCACACTCCAGACCCAGATCACTTGGAATAAAAAGATAAAATCAAATTAAAGGGACCCGCACCACTTAGGTGGTCCCACTAGACTCAATAAAATAGGAATCGGGTGAGTAGTTAGAACCAAGTTGACTCAAAACTAGGATAACCCATGGGACCTGTCATTCGACAGGGCAGATCGGGATGTCTATGGACTTCCCCGTACCGTAACCGAGACTCTACTTAAAATCTCAAACCGCAGACTCGCCTAATAGAAAATTTTAGGCCCAGGTGTCTGCCTGCACCCCATTAGGCAGTGGCGACTCCAACCTCCCCGAATTACCCTTTAGGAGGCATGCCCACCTGTGCGACCATGCGCACAGTTACGGTGTGCCGGAAGCAATCATCACGGACAATGCAAAGAATCTGAATAATAAGAACATGGAAAGGTTGTGCGAAGATCTATCTAGGCCGTGTGAAACTTATTGGGGGCTGGTTCGTTGTAACTATGTTGCATAGGTGAGTAGGTCTATGTTTTTTTGCGGTTGGAGATTGGACTAATCTCCTTGTCGGCATCGACCTTGGTTGTACATTATCTCTTTTTTTTCTCTTTACTAATGGAACTTACCTAATTTCCAAAAAAAAAAAAAAAGATCTGAAGATCAGACATTTGAACTCTACAGCATACCGATCCAAGATGAAATGAGCAATAGAGGCCGCCAACAAGAATCTGAAGAGGATACTCGAGAAAATGGTAGTCACCTATAGAGACTGGCATGAGAAGTTGCCTTATGCGCTGCACGCCTACTGGACATCGATCAGAACATTGACCGAGGCAACCCCTTTCTCCTGGTATATGGAATGGAAGCAGTCCTCCCCGTGGAAGTACAGATCCTGTCACTCAAGATTCTAAAGGAAGTTGAGATCAGTGACGTGGAATGGGAAGAATCCAGATTTGACCAGTTACAGCTATTGGACGAGAAAAGAATCAAGGCTTTGTGTCATGTCTAACTCTACCAACAGAGAGTAGCGCAAGCCTACAACAAGAAAGAGAAGCCACGGCAGGGGGAAATTCAAGCCAAACTATGAAGGGCCGTTTGTAGTCCACAAAGTTCTGTCAAGAGGAGCACTTATCCTATAAGAAATGGACGGAGCAATTTTTCCTGAGCCTATAAATGTAGACATAGTCAAGCTGTACTACGCCTAAGATCATTCTGATTGAGAAATGAAGAGAGGCCATCCTTGACTCTCCTTTAGACCATAAATCCTTCCAAGTACCTTAAATTCTCCCCTAGTTAGACAATTTTGAGCCTTAAAATTTTTTCAACCCATTGCAAGTGTTCTACACATCAAACAGGGCATTCCTGGTAAAGCAAAAAAGAAACAGGGCATTCTTGCCCAGAAAAACCTCAAAAAGAAAAGAAAATGCAATAGAAAAAGAAAGAAACAGAGAAAATGGGAAATGTTTACCCAACCAAAAAAAATAGAGATAAAAATAAGCTAGGATGTAATTCCCACCAACAATAAAAGTAGCACAATTTGCAAAACCCAGATAACTAAGCTTTTTGAGCCATTTATCATTTCCTTCATAACCAAGACCAAGCCTACGTTTCGTCCTATTTTTAAGACCTCTCGGATCCCAAAAGGAATGATCAGGGCAAACAATTGAGGCTGCACTCATTGGCAATGATGGAACTCCGAATTTCCTAGAAAGGCTGGGCACAGCGAAAACCCGAAAAAAGGGTGTTGTGTGGTCAGTCACATGAAAAAAAAAAGAAGAAACTAGTCACATTTGGATTGAGCAGAGCAAGTTACAGAAAGAGCAGTGACAGTGGTAGACAGTAAGCTGAGAAAGATGAACAGATCAAAGGGGTCCAAACCGGCAGGTTGTGCCCAAGCCAAAAATTTCACAGTGGCCTGTGATGACAATGCTACTGAAAATAACAAGCACTCCAAGTCCCGTCAAGCCTTGGAAATTACTTTTGATATTGCAGACACAGACACACACTGACACACCTGTTTTCTCTGTAATTGTTTTGCTTAACTATTTTTGAGCTCCACATTGCACTACTAACTTCAGTTGATAATCTCTTAACCTTGGTAGAGGCCATTTTTAGCCGCAATGGGTAAAAGGCTCAGGGCAAGAAGGGAATAAAAAGAATGTTTCGCATTCCCCAGCTAGTCCACAGCTAACATGCTGTTCCTTTCCTCTCCCAAGTCCCCAGTGGAGTTCCTTCAACAAACGAAGTGTGATGTCCTTTAAATTCCCAGTGGAGTCTTTCCAATAATAAGAGAGTGATACCCGATAATGTAATTCTCCCAAGCCTCACCCAGTCTAAAGAGGTTGGCTTCGCGGAAGGAAACAGAAGGAAGACAAAATGGGCTCACGCCAATCCCTGGGGGAATTTCCTCGTGTTCAACAGGATCTCAAACAAACATGGTGAGCTCGCACCCAAGCAAAAGGAAAAGGCCTTACAAAGAAAAATGACAGCATAAGGGACCCCACTCGTCCCCAGCAGAGCATTCTTCCTAAGAAAGCCCCCGTGCCTGTCAAAAACAAGGCCCGGTTGAGAAAAAGCAGTGTGGTAGGGATTCCCGCCAATCCCCAATGGAGTTGCTCCAAACTAGAAGGCCCCTACCTCACCCAGAAAAGGAGAGTAGACCAAAGAGCGTGCTGTAAAGGAAGGAAGCAGCAAGACATAAAGGTTTTTTTTTTTTTTGGAAAATAAGTCCAAGTAATATATTAAAGAAAGATATTTACAATGAAGAGTAAAAACACAAGTTGAAAAAACAACAAACTAGCCCATACATGGCTGCCAATAACATACTACACTATGCTGAACAGAAACACAGAACACAAGGGAAAACTAGGACCAGTGCTTATGGCATGCATTCCCAACTCAAGCTCCAATTATTGATAAGCTGTTTATGTAGAGAAGAGTCAGGTAGGTACACTCGCTCTGTGTTTGCCTTGATACATACATCAGATATTATGCTTGATTTCACGGCTTGCCATGGCAGATAGCTGTTCTTGAAGATCCTGCTATTCCTTTCCCTCCAAACATGGTACACTGTCGCCGCAAGAGATACCTTAAAGAGTGCTCGGGCTTTTACATGGCCCACTTTCAATGATGCTGCCCATTGAATAGTTTCCATCCAAGATCGGTTTACCCTGTTGAGGCAATTAAGATGAAGAATATGGTTCCAGATGTGCTTAGTGTACTCACACTCAAAGAATAGGTGTGTGTGGGACTCATCCCTTTGCCGGCATAGCACACAAGTGGCTTGTTGGGTAATTCCCAGTTTATAAAGACGATCACATGTAAGTAATCTTTGGTTAATAGCTAACCATAAAATAAAAGCATGCTTGGGAATGTGCTTGGGGAACCATACTAAACCGTACCATGTGCATGAGGGGCGAGGACTGTCCAGCCTTTGATAGGCACTCTTAATGTCAAAGGAGCCTGATTTAGATGGATTCCATGTGATTACATCCTCCACATCCGCAACTGGCTTTGGCAAAAGATCAAGCTTACCCCAAGCTTCAAGTAGATCAGGTGAAGCAGCAAGGGGAGGGTCCCATTCTTCCTCAGTAATTATAGAGCTGACCTTAGCATGCCTAGGAAGACCCGAATCATAAATCAACCGCTGTCCATAGGCAATGTATAAAGGCCCATCAGGATGCCAATTATCATACCATAGAGACGAACTCTTCCCATTATGAAGTTCTCTGAATTGTCATCCTAGGTGCATGAAGCCAGATCTAAGCTTGCGGAAATTCAAAAAAAACTCCATGATGATCCTCAAAGTCCTGTCCTAATGCAGCAAGAAAGCTCTTCAAGGAGACACTTCCACTCACTTTTGAGGTATGAGGAATCTCAACTTAAGCAAAAATCGAGGATTCAATGGTTGGCGGAGGGTGATTCCAACTCATCTTTCTTCCACAATGCCTTGACATCAAGAAGAGCAATGAACAATCTTTCATGTATTATGACAGAGGAGGGTACTAAAATTACATATCATAGAGAAATTTCCCAGCACATTGTGATGCAATTTCAAGAATCATTGGGGTCAGCTGTTGAGACCAATCACCATGATATGCCCTTGTTTTCTAAAGTTTTGTCTGAGGAACAGAAATGTTATTTGATGGAGGATGTTAGAAGGGATGAAATCAAGTCCACATTATTCTCCCTCAAGGATGATAAGGCCCCAGGACCAGATGGGTTTACCCCTACCTTCTTCAAATATTGTTGGGAAATTGTTGGTGATGATGTTTTGGAGGCAATCGCAAGTTTCTTCAAGGATGGTCAACTGCTTAAGCAGTGGAACACTACTGCCATTACCTTGGTGCCGAAGTGCTGCAATGCAAGTAAGGTTTCCGACTATAGACCTATTTCTTGTGTCAATACCTTGTATAAATGCATTGCCAAGATACTTGCTAACCGCCTTAAGGGAGTTGTTGCTGAGATTGTTGGGAGTTATCAATCAGCTTTCGTACCTGGTCGAGGAGCAGCGGAGAACATTCTTCTTACTCATGAATTGCTCCACAACTACCACTTGAATGGGCGTCATATGAAGTGTGCACTCAAAGTGGATATCCGTAAAGCCTTTGACTCGGTATCTTGGGGCAGCATTAGGCGAATGTTACAGGCTCTTCAATTTCCCGCTAATATGGTTACATGGATCATGGAGTGTGTTACTACTCCAGCTTTCTCCATCATGATAAATGGTACCTTGTGTGGGTTCTTCAAGGGTGCTAGAGGGCTACGGCAAGGTGACCCCATGTCCCCGTATCTATTTGTCTTGGTTATGGAAGTTTTCAACAGGTTGTTGGAGAAGAATACCAATCAAGGCTTCACTCATCATCACAGATGTGAGGCTATTGATCTTAAGCTCCTGTGCTTTGCATATGACTTGTTCATCTTCTCTAAAGCTGATTCATCCTCCATTCAATGTATTCTCAAAGCCTTGGACGACTTCCATGAACTAACAGGACTTTTTTTTTTTGGAAATTAAGTAAGTTCCATTAATAAAAAAATAGGAAATAAAGTACAAACGAGGCAGAAGCCCACAAGGAGATTATACTAAGTCTCCAACCAGCTAAAAAATCAAAAGATCCTACTCAATGTTGCATCATGATTACAAGAAAGACCAATGTAAATCCCAATTGTTAACAATTTGCCTGTTCAAACTTGAATCTTGGAGAACCACTTGATCTAGCCCACACTTAAGTTGTATCTCAGATTTTATTTGGTGAAGGATCCATGCATGAGGGTGATAGCTGTTTTTGAAGATGCGTCTGTTCCTTTCAGCCCATATGTTGTAAATTGCAGCTCCCAGGGAAAGCTTGAACAAGTAGTTTGTTTTTGTAGGTGCTACGAAAGCATTCGAAGCCCAATCAATCAACTCTCTCCATGGCCTATTGATTCTGTTGATACAAGAAAGTCTTAAAAGACCTTCCCATATGTTGCGGCTGAACTCACATTCAAAGAATAGGTGCTGGTGTGATTCTCCATGAATTCGACATAGCACACATACTGTATCTTGGGTGACTCTGTATCTTGTTAGCTTGTCTCTTGTCAATAGCCTTTCATGAAAAGCCATCCATGAAATGAAGGAATGTTTTGGTATATTACCTGGAAACCATATCAATCTCATCCATCTCACCTTAGGCTGAGGAGTGTCAAGTGAGTTGTATGCACTCTTGATATCACATGAATCAGTGTTTGATGGAGCCCAAAGAGTCTTGTCTTCACGGCTAGTGTCTGGTTTTGGTAACTCATGGAGTCTACCCCACACTTCAAGTAGATCAGCAGAAATGGAAAGTGGAACGTCCCATTCATCATCTTCAATGATTGCCGAGACCTTTGCATCAAGTGGGAGACCTGAATCATATGCCAATCTTTGGCCATAACGATGGAGGAGGGGGCCTTCTGGGTGCCAGTTGTCATACCAAAGGGAGGTTGAGTCTCCATTGTAGATACGTTTGAGGATCAAGTTAACTGCCCAGGTCCTTGACTTCAATATCTTCCTCCATGTCCAGGAACATGAACTTGGAGTCTTGAGAGCCCAGAAGTTATGATTCTTGATGTGATTGGAGTGAATCCAACGGCTCCATAAGGAATGAGAGTTGTTTGTAATAGCCCAAACATGCTTCAAGATGGCTGCCTTATTCCATATGTCAAGTTTGGTTATCCCCAAACCCCCACTTTCTTTTGGTTCACAAACCCAATCCCAGCTTATGGGGACCATTTTCTTTGACACTGAGTTACCAGACCATAGGAAATTTCTACATATTCGATTCAGCTCCCTGGTTACTGCTTTGGGAACAATGAATATAGACAACCAATGCACAGATAAGGAGAACAAAACAGTCTTGACAAGGAGAAGCTTACCTGCATAAGAGAGGGCCTTGGAGCACCAAGACTGTGTTCTTGCTCGCACTCTTCTTAGTAAAGGGTCACAATCCTTGATTGAAAGCTTGGAGGAGATAAGAGGGACACCAAGGTACCTTATTGGGAGGGATCCAAGGGGGTAGCCGGCTGCTGCAGCAAGACTCTCTTTTGATGATTCAAGGAGCCCAGAAATGAAGAGATGGCTCTTGGATTTATTGACGTGAAGGCCAGAGATGATACCAAATGTGTCTAGTGCTGATGAGAAACAATTTAACGATTGCAAGTCCCCATGAGAGAAGAGAAGAAGGTCATCAGCAAAGCTCAACAGTTTGAGATTCAAGCTCTCGCATTTTGAGTGAAATCTGAACCCGGTTTTTGTTGATTCCTGAAGCACATTGTAGAAAACCTCCATGATCAACACGAAGAGGTAAGGAGATAAAGGGTCTCCCTGACGTAGCCCTTTAGCACCTTTGAAGAACCCAACAAGGCTGCCGTTTATCATGAGAGAGAACGCTGGGGTTGAGATGCATTCCATGATCCATGTGATAAATTTGTGGGGGAACTTAAGCTTCAGCAAAGTGTCTTGGATGCACGTCCAAGAGATTGAGTCAAATGCCTTGCTCAAATCAACCTTTAGAGTGCAATTGATCTTACTATGCTTTGAGTGGTACTTATGAAGAAGTTCATGAGCTAATAGTACATTGTCTGCCATGCTTCTGCCAGGAATAAATGCGGACTGGTAATCACCAACAAGGCTGTCCACCACCATCTTTAATCTGTTTGCAAGAATCTTGGAGATACATTTATACAAAGTATTTACACAAGATATGGGTCTGAAGTCCGTTACCTTTGAAGGGTTGTCACATTTCGGTACCAAGGTAATGGAGGTGGTATTTAGTTGCTTGAGAAGTTTTCCACCAGCAAAGAAGCTACTAATAGCTTCTAACACATCTGAACCAACCACATCCCAAGCTTTCTTAAAGAAAAGGGGGGTGAACCCGTCGGGGCCAGGAGCCTTGTCATCCTTTAATGAGAACATAGTATCCTTTATTTCTTCATAGGACACATCCCTTTGTAGGTCTTGGGATTGGGGATCATCCACTGATCTAGATAGGTTTGGAATGGGGCAACTGGAGATGGGATTCGGCTGACCAAGGAGAAGTTTGTAGTGATCAAGGAACATCTCCTTTAAAAGTGCCTGGTTCGAGATTTTATGACCTTCATCATTGTACAAACATAGGATAGAATTTGTTGATCTCCTAGCAATAAGGGTGTTGTGAAAGTACTTAGAATTTTGATCTCCTTCCTTGAGCCATTGCACTCTCGATTTGGCTCGTAGTTGGGCTTCTTCAATTCTCATAGCTGGAGCAAGTTCAGATCTTATTTGGTTCTCCTTCATTGCATAGTCTACATTACCTGGGGAATCATGGAGCTGCCTTTGACAAGTAGCAAGCTGATTCTGTAGGTCCTTGACTTTAAGGGAAATGTTCTTGAAGTTCTTTTGCCTACTCCATTCTCTGAACTTGGCTTTAACAGCCTGGAGTTTCTTAACAACTCTAAACATCGGACTACCTGAAACCCGAGTTTGCCAAGCCTCCGCCACTATGGAATTGAAGTCATCATGAAGAACCCAATTATTGAAGAATCTGAACGGCTTTCTTCCTTCTCTCCAAGGGGGAAAGAGAGTTATCACAATGGGACAATGATCAGATATACCTGGTGGTCTGAAATCAGCTTCTGATAGATCAAATTCCTGAAGCCAACCTGCATTAGAGAGAACTCGATCTAACTTGCAAGAAATTCTTTTGCTTCCTTCACTTCTATTGCTCCAAGTATAGGAAAAACCTTTGGCCTTAAGATCTGAAATTTCACAGGTATCAATAAGATTGTTGAACTCAGCTACAGCTCTTGAGTTAATTTGCCTACCTCCCTTTTTTTCAGTAGCACTTCGAACACAATTAAAGTCACCCATTAAAACCCATGGCAATCTTGTGTTCCAACTTTGGAGGTCAGCCCATAAGTTGCCTCGTTCATTTGGGTCATTTGAACCATATATGAATGAGATGAAGGCACTTTTCTTTATTTGGAGAAATTCCACATGACAATGAATGAGCTGGTCGGAAGAGAAAAGCTTAGTTACCTTAACCAAACTGGGATGATATAGCAGCCATATACGTCCCTTCAAAGCTCACAAGGGTGCCATGTATTTGAGTGGTGTGGACCACGATCAGAAAATTGCTTTAAGTTCGATGGCTGGATTTCCTATGGGGGAGTTGCCGGTCAAATGCCTTGGGCTTCCCTTATTCACTTCTAAGCTCACAAGGGTGGATTGTGAGCCTCTCATTAAGCAACTCAAGGCAAAAACCCAATCTTGGAAAGGTAGAAGTCTTTCCTACGCTGGTAGGCTGCTCCTTATCAAATCGGTGCTATTTTCTATCAAGGTTCATTGGCTGTCCTCTTTCATCATTCCCAAAGGTGTGCTTTCTGAATTGGAAACTATTATTAGAAGATTTCTTTGGGCAGGTCCTGATCTCAAGCACAAAATGACTCCTATAAGCTGGGATATTGTTTGTACACCACGAAATGAAGGTGGTCTTGGGTTGTTCAAGCTTTGCAAATGGAATAAGGCTGCAATCATGAAGCACATTTGGCGTATCCTCAGCAAGAGTAACTCCTTGTGGGTACAGTGGGCTCACAGATACGTAGTCAAGGGACGCAACTTTTGGAACATTAATATACCAGCAAGTAGCTCTTGGGCGTGGAGGAAGCTTCTAAGAACAAGACATGATATGGCCCACCTGGTGAAAAAGAAGATTAACAATGGTCAGTCCACTTCATTATGGTATGACAATTGGCATCCCGATGGTCCCTTATTCAACAGGTACGGTTATCGCTTGATATATGATTCTGGCCTTCTATCTCATGCCATGGTTGACAACATCATTTCAAATCGCAACTGGGACCCCCCTGTGGCTGCCTCTCCTGATCTAATTGAGGTGTGGAGCAAGCTCCAATTGTTGAAGAATCCAACACCGGATAGAGATGATGAGTTGTAATGGATGCCCTCCAATTCAGGTATATTTGATATCAAGAGTGCCTACAAAAACCTTGATAATATTCGTGTGCAAGTTCCTTGGCATAGGCTGGTATGGTTCTCACAACACATACCGAAGCATGCATTTATACTATGGCTAGCCATAAACCAAAGACTGCTCACTCGAGATCGCCTCCTGAAGCTACATGTCATTGATCAGGCCTCATGTGTGTTGTGTAGACTTACAGATGAGTCTCACACCCACTTGTTCTTTGAATGTCACTATAGCTCTCACATCTGGAATCATATGCTATCCATCAATTGTGTAAATAGAACACAACGATCTTGGGTTCAGATTGTGCAATGGGCTTCCTCCTTACATGTGGCCAGCCCGCAAGCCCGGATGTTGTTCAAACTTTCTTTAGCAGTCACAATATACCACCTTTGGAGGGAAAGAAATCGTCGGGTTTTCAGCAACATTTATATGCCATGGCAGGTCTTGCTTGCAACAATTACATCTGATGTACGTGACAAAGCAAATCTTGTTCAAGAAAAAATCCAGGACAACCCCATCCATCGTCAACTTATGTCCAACTGGGAATTGAATTGGGAATTCGCCCCTAGATCTCATTAGCTTCTAGTGTCTCTTTTTGGTTGTTTGCCTCACCTATGAGGGGCAGACTTCGTTTTGTTTGATATCATTGTAAATCTTTGTTTAGTAATACATACTTTGGACTTACCTTCCAAAAAAAAAAAAAGTATCTTTCTCCATGCCCAGGAACAATTTGCTGGAATGTTGAGTGTCCAGAAGTTACGTTCCTTTATAAGGAATTTGTGCACCCATCGAACCCACAAGGAATCATGGGAAGTCAGAATTCTCCAAGTATGCTTCATCACTGCCGCTTTGTTCCAAAGGCTTAGCTTAAATAGCCCAAGGCCCCCCTCCTGGTGTGGCATGCAGACAATATCCCAGCTTATGGGACTCATTTTGTGTTTAAGCTGCGGCCCTGTCCACATGAACTTTCTACAAACCCCTTCCAAGTCATTAATCACACCTTTGGGAATGATAAATGTGGATAACCAGTGGACCTGAATAGAGAAGAGGACAGATTTAATAAGAAGAAGCCTACCTGCATATGAGAGGCATCTCCCTTTCCATGATTGGGTTTTTGCCTTCACGTGGTTAATAAGTGGCTCACAATCCCTGGATGAAAGTTTGGAGGAGATGAGAGGCAGCCCAAGGTACCTCACTGGTAGTCTTGCTAGCGGAAACCCCGTATGTAAACTCAAGTCTTCCCTTTGGGCTTCATCAATACCAGTTAGAAACATAGCACTCTTCTGTTTATTAACTTGTAGGCCTGTGAAGTCATGGAATTCATCAAGTGCTCTCAAAATGCAATCCAAGGAAGACTTATCAGCTGCAGAGAACAAGAAGAGGTCATCAGCAAAGCACAGAAGTTTCAGGCCAAGGGCTTCACATCGAGGATGGTGAGTAAAGCCTTGAGTTGCATGCTGCAGAAGTATCCTATTGAACACCTCCATCATCATCACAAACAGCTACGGTGACATGGGATCACCTTGGCGCAGCCCTTTTGCTCCTTTAAAGAACCCCACAAGACTACCATTGATCATGATTGAATACGCAGGAGTAGAGATACATTCCATAATCCAAGCACAAAAGACATCTGGGAAGCCCATTCCAGTGAGCATTGCCTTGATACTACTCCATGAAACTGAATCATAGGCCTTACGGAGATCAACCTTAAGAGCACATTTGCCATGCTGCCCCTCCAAGTGGTAATTATGAAGTAATTCATGAGTAAGGAGGACATTCTCCGCACTTCCTCGTCCAGGAATAAAGGCAGATTGATATCCACCCACAAGCTCACCCACAACCCGTTTAAGCCGATTAGCAATGATCTTGGAGATGCACTTATAGAGCGTGTTAACACAGGAGATGGGCCTAAAGTCATTCACGTTACTTGGATTCTGGCATTTAGGCACAAGAGTAATGGCTGTAGTATTCCATTGTTTGAGTAACTTTCCATCTTTGAAGAAACTAAGCACTGCCTCCAGAACATCATTCCCCACTATATCCCAAGCAGCCTTGAAGAACGCCGGAGTAAACCCATCCGGCCCTGGAGCTTTGTCAACCTTCAGGGAGAAGAGAGTAGATTTTATTTCTTCGCAAGTTATCTCCTCCATCAAGCTTTGACTCTGTTCAACCGAAACGCAAGACATAAAGGTGAATGAGCAGAAATGAAAATCTCGTCGAGCAAGATGCCCCTTTTGTAATTTTTGATTTCACACTTTTGTACATAGAATAGGGCAGGTGTGTGAGCTCCCTTGAGGCACCGGACAGCAATGAGAATACCTCCTCACCAGCAACACCTCCTCCTTCTCTCTTCTTTCCACCCCTAACCAACTCCCGGCCATGAAAAAGAAAAAAAGAAAAAAGAGAAAAGAATCAGAAATCTGAAATCACCGAAAAGCTTTAATGGAACAAACAAGAAGAAAAGAATGTTGTCAAGTGCCTGGCATCAACGCCGAAACAGATTGGCGAGCTCAGGTCCAATCTAATCTCTTTCAAATATAAACTAAATTCTGAAGAGTTGCCCTACAAAAACCTGAAAAGCAAAAGGGTAAGGAAACTCCGAAGCCGGGAAGTGGCGTCACAATCATTTGGATGCTTCCCTTTTTAATGAAAACTTCAAAGGACTAAGCTCATCGACCATGTCGACAAGGAATTCCAAACGCAAAAACAAGGTTCTTTTTTCTCTTTGCCATTCAATCCGCAAGGTGACTCCGCAAAGAGGGGCAGCTGTAAGTACCCTCATTTTTGCAACCCCGAAAGTGCCGGAAATGCAAACCCTAGCTGAAAAGTCAAAACCCTAAGGGGGTGAAAGTTGACTTTTTGATCAAGTGATAATTGACCACCCGGCTTTATCTCAGTGGATAGAGCATCCCGACACAGTTCCAACGCAATTGAGTTTGCTAGAATCGGAGCCCGGGTGAAGGATTTATAGGCCGGTGAAACTTGAGGGGGGCAGAAGTTGACTTTTTGCTAAACCCCAGATCAGCTGCTTAACCCTGCCCCAATGAATAGAGGACTCTGATACGGTTCCAACGCAATTGAGTTTGCCAGAATCGGAGTCCGGAGGAAGAAGATATGAACAGTTGAAGTTCTAGGGCAGCAATGCTGAAAACCTGCACACGTGGCAAAGGAACAGCACACGTGGCAGGAGAGTAGAAAAAATATCTTAAGGATTAATCCACGAATACTCAATTGATGTAAAAATATCTCAAGGATTAATCTGCGAATAGCCAGGGGGCAATCTATGATTATCTCGGTTGTCAAATCAGTCAAATCCGAGGGGCAA